>OY986065.1:9471219-9568296 GCA_963920205.1 Stenodema calcarata
ATTAACTACTCCTAATAACTTTCATTAACTTCTCATTAACTTTCATTAACTTTCATTAACTTTCATTAACTTTCATACTCAATTAAATCTAACTTTCATTAACTTCATTAACTTTCATAACTTTCATTAACTTATCCCTAACCATCCCTTCTAACCATCCCTAACCATCCCTTCTAACCATCCCTAACCATCCCTTCTAACCATCCCTAACCATCCCTTCTAACCATCCCTAACCATTCCTTCTACCATCTCCTAACCATCCCTTCTAACCATCCCTAACCATCCCTTCTAACCATCCCTAACCATCCCTTCTAACCATCCCTAACCATCCCTTCTAACCATCCCTAACCATCCCTTCTAACCATCCCTAACCATCCCTTCTAACCATCCCTAACCATCCCTTCTAACCATCCCTTCTAACCATCCCTAACCATCCCTTCTAACCATCCCTAACCATCCCTTCTAACCATCCCTAACCATCCCTTCTAACCATCCCTAACCATCCCTTCTAACCATCCCTAACCATCCCTTCTAACCATCCCTAACCATCCCTTCTAACCATCCCTAACCATCCTTCTAACCATCCCTAACCATCCCTTCTAACCATCCCTAACCATCCCTTCTAACCATCCCTAACCATCCCTTCTAACCATCCCTAACCATCCCTTCTAACCATCCCTAACCATCCCTTCTAACCATCCCTAACCATCCCTTCTAACCATCCCTAACCATCCCTTCTAACCATCCCTAACCATCCCTTCTAACCATCCCTAACCATCCCTTCTAACCCATCCCTTCTAACCATCCCTAACCATCCCTTCTAACCATCCCTAACCATCCCTTCTAACCATCCCTAACCATCCCTTCTAACCATCCCTAACCATCCCTTCTAACCATCCCTAACCATCCCTATTTTTGAATTTTGATGGAAAATTCTCACGAGCGGTCGATTATCAGTCACCAATTTAAACCGTCGGGCAAATAGATACTGATGAAAATGGGTAACCGCAAATACAATTGCCAGGGCCTCTCGATCCAACTGTGAGTAGTTTTGTTCTGCAATTGTCAAGGATCTTGAGGCAAAAGCAATTGGTCGCTCCTCACCATCCACCACGTGTGAAAGGATTCCGGCTACTCCCACTGGACTGGCATCACAGGCAAGTTGTACAGGTAACTGAGGGTCAAATGGCATCAGGACACGATCGCTCGCAATTTCTTGTTTGAGCCGAATAAAAGAGGCTTCACACTGAGCAGTCCATTGGAATTTTGCGTCTTTCTTGAGTAACTGGCGCAATGCTACTGTTTGTGTGGAGGAATTGGGAATAAAACGGGAGTAGTAGGTAACCATACCAAGAAATCTTCTAAGTTCCTCAGTTGATTTTGGTCGAGGTATGTCCACTATTGATTTGACTTTCTTGGGGGATTTCAAAATTTGATTGAACCTCACTTCATGTCCCAGAAATTCAATTTGTTCCTTAAAGAAGGAGCATTTCTTGATATTGAGGTGTAACTCAAACTTTTGAAGTTGGGTGAGACATGCTAGTAGATTTGAGTGGCATTCTGCTTTAGATGTTCCATGGACGACGATGTCGTCATCGTAATATTCAGTTTTTGGAACATCTCGAAGGATTTGATCGATGATCCGATTAAATTCGGAGGGTGCTGTCTTAATACCAAATGACAACCTATTCATTCTTAGATTCCCCGATGCGTTGTGATGGTCTGTATTTTGCTGGAGTTTTCACAGACAGGTAGATGTAAATACGCTTTATAAAGATCCAAGCGGCAAAAATAGCGTGAGTTGCGCAGACTATTCAGAAGATCATCGATTTTTCTTATGGGGTAGTGACCATTTGATAGACGCTCGTTGACTCCAATCTTGTAATCGACGCAAAGTCGAACTTCTCCATCAGCCTTAGGAATAATTACAAGTGGGGAACCCCAATCACTAAGTTCAGTCTTTGATATAATACCTGCGGCCTCAAGTGAATCCATTTCTCGATCAACTTGCTCCCAAAGAGCGTATGGCACATCTCGTTCGCGGTGGAATACTGGCTTTGCGCCTTCTCTGAGCGCAAGAGTAACCTTGAAGTTTGGAACGCAGCCAATCTTTTGCTCAAAGATGCCAGGGAAGGCCGAAGTTAAGTAGTCAACATCGTCGATGGCATGGATAGAGGGAGTAGGCGTAGTTGTAGAAGACTGTTGGTCAAGTTCACAACGAATCGTACAATCGACTGTTCCAGGAAATGTTTCCTACTAAAAACCACTTTTTTCGTGAATTTTTTTAATTTTTATTCTAGACACTTTTACGCCTTATAAGGCGTAAAAGTGTCTAGAATAAAAATTAAAAAAATTCACGAAAAAAGTGGTTTTTAGTAGGAAACATTTCCTGGAACAGTCGATTGTACGATTCGTTGTGAACTTGACCAACAGTCTTCTACAACTACGCCTACTCCCTCTATCCATGCCATCGACGATGTTGACTACTTAACTTCGGCCTTCCCTGGCATCTTTGAGCAAAAGATTGGCTGCGTTCCAAACTAATATAAATATATAAATATGCTCCATATACATTTACTTGCATAAAGATATTTATTATGTATGATAAATTTGTTTAAATACCCCAAACATCATTCGTTCACCCTGTCGCCAACCGACTCTGGCAACTTCAAGTCACTCCCCACTCAACGTAGATTATGAATTATTTTGTTTTAAATATAAGAGAGTCTCATTTATATTCACAAGATTCGAAAATCAGAACGTTTACGTTAACAATTACGTTAACAATTTGCTTTAGTTTAAAATAAATTAAATAAGTGTGTCGCCACTGCTTTCCGTCATTCGTTCACGCCTGAGGATTTTTCCCGCCAACGGCTCTCTTCCCGCCATTTTGATGTTGGAGCGGTGTTCATTGACTCCGTTGAAACCTCGCGGAGCGACCCCAACGGTTTTTAACGGTCGCCGGTCGCCAAGTGAATTTCAGTGCAAGAGGATCATTGCTGAGGAACGTCAGTATTTTTATTCACCATCATTCTACCACCTGCTTTATCCCTGTAAGTTATTATCATTAAATCATGTTCTTTTTCACCATGATAGTGCTTTGGTTCCTGATTAGAATGATGTATTATTTTTCTTCAAACGAGTGTTGTGGAAAGAAATAAACTCAAAAATCCTTGAATTTCTCATTCGTTCACCCGTCATTCGTTCACTTCAGAGGAAGTGAACCAATGACAAGCTGGGTGAACGAATGACAGTCAAGGTGGGAGCCATCTCAGAAAATTCTGATTTGTATCATTTTCACATTCTTTCTCTTAGAAATTGAGAAGTACTTATGCAAGCAAAGGGGGTTTTCTCACATCCATGGCAAATGTATGGCTCTTTTAGGTTTCTCATCTTCATTTTTATTTCAATGACTGTTGTGCATATTTGGAAACTTAGCATTGTGGATGGTTTTTGCTCATTGTAGGTTGGGAGCCATCTCAGAATTGTATCATTTTCACATTCTTTCTTTTGGAAATTGAGAAGTATGCAAGCAAAAGGGGGTTTTTCACATTTGTGGCAAATGTGTGGCTCTGTTAGGTTTCTCATCTTCATATTTTTATGCAAATGTATGGCTCTTTTAGGTTTCTCATCTTCATATTTTTATGCAAATGTATGGCTCTTTTAGGTTTCTCATCTTCATATTTTTATTTTAATGACTGATGAGAACATTTGGAAACTTAGCATTGTGGATGGTTTTTGCTTATTGTAGGTTCTGAGCAAAAATGGCACCCAAAAGCAAGGAGGAGAAAAGAATATAATATATTAGAATATATTAGAAAAGAATATAATTTGTCATATTATGACAAACTCAGGCGAGAGAGAATAAAAAGTGACCCAGAATTATTGAGACTAGACAAGATGCAAAGGCAAGAGAATTACCTGAAGCGGAAATTGGAAGGAAGTGTTCAAATGATTGCAGACATGTCAAACCGATCCAAAAGATCAAAAAGAAAGCAATGGAAGACTAATGCATCAGCCTACAGGCAGAGGAAAAAGGCCAGCAATGATTCAGTGGATACGCCTATCGTAAATACGCCTATTGCAGAGACGGCTCCTTCAACACCAACGGCTTCGTGCCAATCTTCTTCAGGAAGAAGAAGGCTTCGAAGAGACAGGAGTGCTGTGGTCCGTGAGAATATGAAGCTGAGAGAACAAGTGGCCAGGCTTCAAAGGAAAGTGAAGAGGCAGCAAAAGCGCTATGAACGAAGTATGGTTCCAACAGCAAGCACCAGTAACACCAAATCTCCTGGAAAAATTGTCTCACTTCTTATGGATGAAAACGACGAGAAGGAAATAAAAAAGCGCTTGCTCTTTGGAGAAGTTGTTAGCATGCAGCTGCAAGAAAATACGAAAAAAATTGATTCACAAAAATCCAAACAACAAATCGCAAACGTCATCGTTGGAGATGGATCAAGATTGAAGAAGTATGGCCTCCTTCATCAGTGTGTGGATTTGATATCCCGAAGGAAAGTGGATAATGCTGTTGATGGTGTCAATCAAAATGGTCAACCAACGGTCATTACGATGATCAAACAAAAAATGCAACAGATGGTCATTGACTTCCTAGAAGAAGATGAAAACTCCAAGTGCCTTCCTGGTAAAAAAGACTGCATTACGAAGGAAGGAGTGAAGAAACAAAAACGGTCCCTCCAGGCTGATCTTATTGTACTTCATAAGAAGTTCGTCGAGACCACTGATTTAGAAATCAGCTATGCAAGCTTTTGTCGTCTTCGCCCCTTTTGGATCGTCGCCCCTAAGGTGACAGATAGGGACACGTGCCTCTGCAAAACGATGATTGCAAGATGATAAAAACGAGTAAGTCCCAGTTAAAGCCTGTGTCCGAAATATCATTTTTTTTAAATTGTTTTTAGGGTATAATAAAGGTATGGGCATTAATAGTTACCGCCCATGAAGTCATTCGTGCACTGATACCTCATTCGTTCATCACCCATAACGTCATTCGTTCACCTTTGCGTCATTCGTTCATTTTATTGATTTCTTTTTTAATAGATATTATTATTATGAAGGCATATTAAGCGCTGCTGCAGGTCACATTTGGTTGAGTTTCCATAAAGGAACACACAGATATACATATTTCACCAAAAAATAAAAATTTTAAATGTTGATGAAAGACCTGTTCGATTGTACGATTCGGTGAGAATCGCCCATATAGATTGTGTCTTTGATCATGGTTCCTTGATAGTTTGCTTCCACTAGAATCTTACCATCTGGAACAAAGACGGTTTGGGTGTATGATCGGAAACCAATATTGGCAGGTTTGATTGGATTATTGATTCCCAGTTGCTTAAACTGTTTCCTAGGTAGAAATGTATAGCCAGAACCAGTATCTACTTCAAATTCAACTGGCTTTCCTTCTATTGAAACAGAAGTGCGAAATCGCTCGTTATCTCCAATTGTAGAATTAGCATGGAAGATGTTGACTATTTTATTGACACCATACTGCTGAAATTCATGCTCCCCATCATTTTCAGGTTCAATTTGATGAGTCTTCCTTTGAGTCGATTGCTTATTCATAAGTGTACTTAGACATACTTTACTAACATGTCCAGTTTTCAAACATGCTGAGCATTTTAGATTGGATTGGTCAGTGCGACAATCCCTTGCAAGGTGATTATCCTTGCCACATCGCAGGCAAACACCATCCAACCCTAATTCACTATAGTTGACACGAGATTTGAAACGGTTCTGTGACTTGGCACGATATTGAGTATTGTGGTCAGTTTGATGCTGCCGTTGCCACTGGTTAGGACGTCCTGAACGGTTGGAAATTCTATTGATATCCACGTTTGTCGAAGTGGGAGTATTCTGCGAAAGAGCTCTGGAATCTATTTTATAAGTTTCTAATGCTATGGCTTTGCTAACAATGTTCTTAAATTCAAGGTCAGTAGATTGTAATAATGTCTCTCGAATACTGTTATCTTTGATTCCTCGAATAAACTGTGCTCGGAGAAAAATGTCCGCTAATGATACCTGGCACTCGCATGGGGAGGTAAATTCGCAATCGCTCATCGCACTCCGCAATTGGGCCACAAAGTCCGCAATCGACTGTTGATCAGTTTGGTAAATTGACAAAACTGGTGTTGGGCTACCAGAATATTTTTCCTCGGCGCTAAGAGAGCTTCCACTAGTGACACAATCTCATCATAAGACAACTCCGCTGGTTTCTGAGGCGCCGAAAGAGAAGCTACCGCATTGAAACTGGATGCGCCCATGGAATTGAGGAGTAGTTTGGCACAATATGTTTTGTTATTCGATATGTTTTTCATCTCTGTGTAATTTTCGAAACGCTGTCGGTAATACCTGAATGATTCCTTAGTTGCATCAAAACAGTCAAATTCGGTACAAGTATTGTATTTGGAACTGCCGGCACAGAACCTCGTTCCACCTTTTCGGCGAGTTTTGAGGAACAGGTTTTCCGGGAGTTTTGAGACGAGACCCGCGTTTCGAACAGTTCACAGGCATCGAAAGTGTACAATGACTATTTTAACTATTTTGATTTTGCAATGACAACCGATGTTTTTAAGAAAAGTTTTAAGGAGTTATTATCAAAATACTAAATATTAACCTAGAAGAGAACCATTTTCATTTTGATTTTGTTTATTTTTACTTTTGATAAATTTTTTATGAACATTTTAATTTACAGATCATTTTTGTATGTATTAAGAGGAACATGTATTTATTTGTAGTCAGGGCAGGTGGTTTTTTTTTTTTTTTTTTTTTTTTTCGTAGGCCGGTGAGGAAATCTTTAAGAACCATAGGTGGACTTGGATCTCGTAAGATACCTGGAGAGGACCGCACCTCCAGGTTATGTGGGACTCAAACCTCACTAAAACCTCACCTACCTTTCCCGTGTTGGAGCTCAGCCTGGGACTGTTTAACACATTACTTCGGGCTGAGTCCTCGGGAGTCCTCTTCACTCTGCTTGCCTTTGTCGGTCCGCGCTTTCCGTACGTTGCCGCTCCCGTTCAAGGAGCATCTTTATCCTCAACACCTTCTCCACATATTCTGATGTGAGGGTCCAATGCTGCTCGCTCTGCAACATCTTGGCAACTAATATTTCTGGGGTCATATTGGGAGACGTGATGCCCAGTGCTTCTTTGAGCCAGCTCCTTTCCTCTGCCCATCTCGCGCATCCAAAGAACGTGTGAAGCGCATCATCCTCCACATCCTGACAGCAGCGGCACAATGGAGTATCCACCTTTCCCATTCTGTGCAAGTAGGCATAGAAAAGTCCATGTCCTGAGAAGAACTGAGTCAGGAAATAGTTCACTTCTCCATGCCCCCTTTGCATCCACACCTTGATATTACTGTGACTCCGCTATCCATTATATGGAAAACGGCTATTACCGATCATTTTTCCACAATCCTCTTAATAGAATTAAAACAAATAAAGTCAAAAAATAATGGGGAAAGCGACTCTAGCGTAATTAAAATTGACAATAAGGTACTAAAAGTAAATTAGAATCAGAAAACTGGACGCCTGTTCTAGAGGCTCAGGACGTAGACAAGGCAGCGGAACTTTTTCAAAATATCTTAACGTCAATAATTGATGCATCTCGGATTTCAGCCAGTCCAGTGTCACATAGAGCCACCAAATTGAAGCCATGGATGACGCCCGGGCTACTTAATTCAGTTCGCATTAAAGAGAAGCTCTCACAGCGCTTAGCCAGACAACCTTTCAATACCGATCTTAGAAGTCAATTTACTTTTTACAAGAATAAATTAACTAGGCTAATTAAAATCGTAAAAAATAACTATTATAAGCGCAAAATTCAACTGGCTGGCCGCAATAATAAAGAACTTTGGAAAGTAATCAATGAAAGTATAGGCAGAATAAAGAGTCGCTCAGAAATAACTTCAGTCAAGACAAATGGTGCAGTTATAGAAATAGTTTCGAACCCAAAGAATATTGCCAACACATTAAATAATCATTTCGCATTGGTGGGGGAAACTATAGCATCAAAAGTAACCAATCAGCCAGTTCGCGGGATCGACTTGAGGGATTTTGGGCATGCTGAACCTTTCTTTGAGGTGAATACGAGGGATGTAAACAAAGTTATTGGTAGTTTAAGAGGAGGCTCTAGTCCAGGAATGGACAAATTCAGCGCGGAACTATTTAAAAATTTTAAAGAGCTTCTTTCGACTCCAGTGGCATATATTGCTAATCTCAGCTATCGAACTAACCGCTTCCCGGCAATTTATAAGAAAGCACTTTTGATACCTCTCTATAAAAAGGGTGACCCGGAGGATATGGGGAACTACAGACCCATATCCCTATTGTCAACAATAGCAAAAATAATTGAAAGATTAGTCAAGAAGTATTTAGTTGATTATCTGGAATCTAACGGGAAGTTGAGTCCAGCCCAATTTGGTTTCCGGGAGGGAAAGAGCACGGATGATGCGATTAGTTTTCTAGTAAAGAACATTGGATCGGCTCTGGATGCTGGTGATAAAGTTCTTTGTGTTTTTAAAGACCTAACTAAAGCTTTCGACACTGTCCCTCACAATAATCTGCTAAAAGCAGTTGAGGAAACAGGTATTAGTAGAGGCTTTGTCAAATTGACAGCCAGCTATCTGGAGGGCCGACACCATTCAACAAAGGTGGGAGGAGTCATCAGTGAAGAACGTTTATGCAGGTGTGGAATCCCTCAGGGTACTGTTCTTGGCCCAATTTATTTTATTGTATATATGGAGAGACTACTAAGAAAGCAGCTGAGCGGAATCTCCTTTTCTTTCGCAGATGATACGGTAATTTTAGTATCGGGACAAACATGGGAAGAGGTGATTAAAAAGGCTGAGAGCAGCCTGACAATGGCGACTCATTGCCTTGGGGAAATGGGAATGTTAGTTAATTTTTCAAAAACAAATTTTATTGCCTTTGGCAATAGAGACAGTGATGTCCCTTGTCTTGGCGCGATCAAATGCCATGATAAACATTGCGTTCGCCCTCCTTCTGGAGTCATGTGTGGATGTCCCGACATTAAACAAACTACGTCCGTACGTTACTTAGGTGTGGAGATAGATCAATGTTTGAGGTGGGATAAACATATCAATATGTTAGTTAATAGGCTCCGCAAGCTAGTTTACATATGTAGGGAGGTAAGAGGATTTTTGTCGATGGAGGCAATCAGAACGCTGTATTTTGCCCTTGTGCAGTCCTTAATGATTTACGGCATTTCGGGATGGGGTGGTGCAGGCTCAGGTCTTTTGGGTTCCGTCTCGGTAGTACAGAAATTGCTCATCAGAGTACTACTTAAAAAAAACATAAGATATCCTTCGGATGAGCTCTTCCGGCGGATGAACGTCCTCTCATTCCTGAACCTTAGAGATAAAATAACAATAATTAGGATAAGCAAGGAGGTGCAGGGGGGCGCGCTGCCTTTGCTAGAGAGAGGCGTCACCCGGGATTCAAGCAAAGGTTTGGTTAAGCTGCCGTTTCGTAGGACCACACGAGGTCAACTGATCTATGATTACAGAGGAGGGAAGCTCTATAACGCATTACCTGAACATATACGCGCTGTAACATCTACTTCGATTTTCAAGACGAAATTGGGAAGGTATTTTTATAATATGCAAAAACAAGATTTATAAAATATTTTAATATCTATCTTTGCTGTTTCGTCCGCTACATTTTTATTTTTGAAGCATCGGTTCAGTGAAATACTTTTTTATTTATCTATTTATTTTCTTCTTTCTCTCTCTCTCCTTTTTTCTGCCACAACTTTTAATGTAAATTGTTCTCGCTAGAGTGGTATTGTGACAAGTTTTTCAAAAGCACTTCTTTAATTCAATAAATATGTACTTCTTTAAATTAAATATATGTACTCTAACTTAGTTTGATGATAAACGCAACTCCTCCCCACAGCACAAGCTTTGCTTAAAGTGGGGAGTAGCATTGATGATTTATGTTATTTGTAAACAATCATGTATTATTTCTCAATAAATGCAATTCAAAAAAAAAAAAAAAAAAAAATATCAGGGACCAACCGAGCAGTCCATCGCCCTCTCAGCTCGCCTGTCCACATTTCCTGCCATCTTTCCATTGTGCGGTCTCTTTCCTCCCTGGAGACGCGGGGTCTCTGTCCTTCGTCTTTCCGCTCATACACTCGCTTCTTTTCTGCAGCCAGCAGCTGTATGGGTATCACACCCGCCAGGACGAGTATTGCTGGTTCTGATACTGTCCTGTAAGCACATGCAATCCGCAGTGCTCCCCTCCGCTGAACAGCTATCATACGCTTCCTGTAGTATGCAACGTTCAGCGCATCTGCCCAAACCTCTGCCCCATACAGCAAGATTGAATGTACCACTGACATCATAAGGCGCCGCTTACAAGGCCTAGGCCCGTTAGTATTCCTCATTAGGCGGCTCAGAGCAGAGGTCCTCTGTGCAGCCCTATCCGCGGCTTGTCTGATGTGGCTCCAGAAGGTAATCTTTGTGTCCAGCATGACTCCCAAATATCTCCCGGCCGGCTTGCTCCAGACTTCTGCACCTTCAATTCTTATTGGTAGGATGGTGGGTATGCGCTTTCTGGTAAAGACAACTACCTCTGTCTTGGCTGCCGCTAGTGTCAGGACATGATTGTTCATCCAACTGGTGATCAGTCCCATGATCTGGGTAAGTTTTATCTGGGCCATATCAGTTGTCCTTGCCAGGATCACTGCTGCTATATCATCAGCGTAACCTACAAGGTAACAGTCCTCAGGCATTTCCAACCTAAGGACCCCGTCATACGCTACGTTCCAGAGATGGGGTCCCAAAACCGATCCCTGGGCTGCCCCAGCTGTTATTTGCTTCAACCTTTCCCCCTGAGCAGTCCCAAAGACTAAGGTCCGGTCACTGAGGTAACTATCAATGACATTTAGCAGGTATGGAGGCACCTGGAAAGTATTTTGCAGTGACTGCAGCATGTCTAACCAGCTTGCTGAGTTGAAAGCATTTTTGACGTCAAGGGTCACCAGCATTGCCGGGTGTATCTGCTACCCTCTTGCGTTTTTCTTAAAGTTGCAACCACATCCCTGAGGGCATCAGCTGTAGATCGCCCCTTTCGAAATCCATACTGCCTAGGGGACAGATCGCCTGCTTCCTGTATTACTGGCAGCAGGCGTAGGAGGAGAAGTTTTTCATAGCCCTTTCCTGCTGTGTCCAGCATGCATAACGGCCTCCAGGATGAGGGTGAACGTGGGTCTCCCTTTCCTTTGTCCAAGAGCACTAAGCGGGCTTTTTTCCATTGCTTGCTGAAAATCCCTGCTGAAAGGCACGAATTATACATCCTTAATAGCAAATGCGGGCATACTTCTGTGGCTATTTTGAGTACTTCTGAAGGTATCCCATCTGGTCCTGGCGCCTTCCGGTTTTTCAGGGATCCAATAGCTTTTTTCAGCTCTTCTTCAGTGAATAAGGGTTCTGGTATACATGCTTGTCTGAGATCATAGTTCCTGGGAGGGTGGTTTGGGAACAGCCCATTGACAATGGGCTCCAGTTCTTCTTCATTCAGCAGGCTGGCTCGGCCAGGAGCTTGCAGTTTCCCAGTCACTATCTTGTATCCCCGTCCCCAAGGGTCTTCATCTACTTCCCTCACAAATGTTTTCCAACAGTCCGCTTTGCTTTTATTTATTGCATGGCGGAGCCTCCTCCTGGCCTCTGTGTATTCGTTCTGTGTTTGATGCTGGTTTTCCCGGTCTCTGGCTCTCTGGGCTCTGCGTCTTAGTTGATTACAGAGCCTTCTGAGTTGGGCTATCTCTTCGCTCCACCAATAGATCCATTCTTGGTTTTCTTCTTGGCATTGATGTCTTGCAGGCTTCTGTGATTATTGCCATAGTCTCCCTGACTATCGATTCAGCGTCAGGGGTGCAGGGCAGGTGGTAGAGAGGGCCTCATGGCCCTAACCTCCCCTGATGGTAAAATAAAGTCATTCATTCATTTATTTTCTCTCCTTCTATTTTATCGCGAAATTTTGCCCGTGAGAAGAATTAAGAAATTGAAAAGTTCAAATTTGTACCAAAAATCTGTCTTGGCAATCGAGAGGCTATGTTCGTTGATGGGCAGAATCGGGCCACTGTTAAGGGGGTTTTGGGAAATATTACCCATAAATTCAAATAATGAAACAGCGTGACAGGTGACACCTCGTTCTAAAATTTTTTTTTAATGCTGAACACTATGGCGAAATTAGAATTGCGATATATCTCATTCCGTTCTCAAACTGAGGATGAAGAAACGAGGTTCTGATAACGGTAGCGATGCCCGATATGATATCGATATTTGCTGACGATATTTCGATATTATCGTATCGATATCGCATCTTCCGATATTTTCGATTATCGATATTTTTAGCCGATATATCGTGCTGTTAAATCACCCTTTAGCACGCGAAAATTTAAGGACCCGCGCTACTTGAAGGTCTACTTCAAAAGCATCACGGCGGTTGCCAGAGCCCGCACTCTCATCGAGAATGAAATGAAGGGCTACATTCGGACTGAGATGAACATCGCTGAAGCTGCAGTGGAGTCGGCCACGCACAACGAACCCGCTGTAAGCATTTCTCCAGGAATATCTGACGTAAGTGCGTAAATCAAAATTCGTCGTGGCCGGTGAAAGCGCGCAATAGACCGGCAGCAACGATTTTTGACTTACGTACTTATGTCAGATTCCTGGATAAATACATTTTAATGTCTAGCTGTCGACATTCCCTAAAACTTTCTTCCATCGATCCTATTATTTATTTATTTATCTTCTCTAGGCTACGGATGATGATGACCTGTGGGGTCCTCACCAGGCGATGGTGGCTGCAGCGTACGTTGCTAATACAGGTGATGACATCAGAGGGAAGGCCAGGACCGAACTGAGAGCTTTCCTTGACCGTCCACCTGCCCCGCGAGAAAGCAACTCACTCCGCATTTGGGAGGGTATCAAACATGAATACCCAAACGTGTACAAAGTCGCAATGCGATCGCTGCCAGCTGTGGGCACGTCCGTCCCATCGGAACGCTTTTTCTCAGATGTCGGTCGCATCATGACGGATGACGGCAACCGCCTAACTTCGGAGCACCTAACCCAACGGGCGTTCCTGAAGAGACTCAGCACAAAAGTGTGGAGTGCTCTCCATTCTAAAGCAGTTTAATTGTATTTTTATGGTGAACTAAAGTCCTAAAGTAAAGTTTTGCATTATTTTCAACGTTTGCTCTCCTCTCCAGTCTGAAGTTGGAATGATTTTGATTGTAATTAAAGTCCTGAAATAAAGTTTTGAATTATTTTTACCATTTCAGCGTTACTTATCCCTTATTTTCCCAATTTCATAACAGTTAAAACGATCCTCATACAGTACTGAGAAAATGTTCTAAATATGGTCGATATCCGACCGATATATCGATATTTTTGACCGATATATCGATATCTAATATCGGCTCCTTGCGATAGTCTCGATATCGATATTATCGATATTGTAGGTTTCGATATGAAACGCTAGATAACGGAATGAGATATTGCAATTCTGACTTCACCATCGTGTTGAGCGTTGAAATACTACACCGAGGTGCTACTCGGCAAAAAATGGGGACAAAATTTGTTACCTACGTGTCCAATACACTTCTGGTATCCAAAACATGAATTACTATGAACGACTATGAATTAGAAATCAAACTAAGCACTAAAGGAAATTTTCCTTTAGATATTTCTTTACTTTCGGAAGTTTCTTTACTTTCGGAACGGTTTTTACTTTAGGCATGACTATGAATTCCGCCCTTATGCTTCCGCCCCTTCCACCCCAAATTTTACTTTGCCTAAAACTACTCCTGTCTTACTTATTCGTACGAGTACGTACTGCTTCAAAAATTCGCTTATACGATCATGCTGCATGAGAAACATTTTTTTTTCTTTATTCAAACAAGCAAAATGAGTAGTTTTAATGAAATTTTAATGAAACTTTTAATGAAATTTCATGATTTTTGAGTGCGGTCCCCTAAGAATCCATGAATTTGCGAAATTGGAAAAATTGGCACACCACGGAAAAAAGGTTGCCGACCCATGAACTAGATCTATCTCACAATGACAATCTCCTCCTTCCGCGTCTTTCCACTTCCAAACTGGACAAAAAAGGCAAATCAATCAAAAACCTCACAAATTGATCAATTTTCATCCGTTTAATCATTTCAAAATTCGGTTCCATTGATTGTTTCGACACAATTTTCAACTTTTTGTTCAAATAACATACGTAAAGAAAAAAACAAACATAAATCACATCATTTCAAAGACGACACTAGTAATGAACCAAAATGAAAAATCCACAGTCATGCAGCATGGCTATAAGAGCGAATTTTCGAAGAAATAATTGTTTTATAAAGAAAATGATGTCCATGAAGAACATCTTAGGTATCAACCACGTTTCTTCATCTTGAAAGTGCTCCAGTTTGAGAGCGGAATAAGATATAGCAATTCTGACTTAACCATCTTATTCAGCGTGTAAAAACCAGCGTGTCACTTGACAGACCGTTTCATTTTTGGAATTTATGGGTGAACCTGCCAACCAAAAACTCCACAAAACCCGCCTCTGCTTTTGGACATTTCAACGCTGAACACGACGGTGAAGTCAGAATTACAATATCGCATTCCGTCATCAGATTAGAGCAGACTAACCATGCAGACCGTATTTCACCATCGTGTTCAGCATAAAAAAAAAACCCTTTAAAACTTGTCACTTGACAGAATGTTTCATTTTGGGAATGTATGCACAATTCCCCCCCTAAAACTCCCAACCCCCCCCCCCCCCCTCCTTAGAGTGGCCCGATTATGCCCATCCACGAACTTAGCCTGTCGATTGCCAAGACGGATTTTTTGTGCAAATTTGAACTTTTTATCTCAATTCTATCGAGAGTTATCGTCTGGAATGACACATACATAAATACGAGTGATAATGTTAGAATAGGAAAAACTGTGTCATTCTCTACAACAACTCACTGTAAGTACTAGTTTCTGGATGTATATTATACGTAAGATTTGTATATGTATTATACTCGTATGTAAGTTGCATATGATGTTCATGTTGGATAGAGGGTTTTCATTAGATTTATACTATTATTTATAGTATTGTTTATATACTATAATTTATGGTGTCTTTCGGCAGTGGATTCAGGATGGTCTAAAATGGATTTTGGTATGAAGATTTTTCGAAAATTCGAGTTTAAAAATTTTGGACCGAGAACAATAGCTACATTTTCTTCGAAAAATCGCTAATAGGCAGTGACTGGTTTTCTCTCTCTCAATTCAACGGTAATTTTCATGGAGAAATTACAAGAGAAAACAAACAAATTTCTCCAACTCGACCTACTTGTCCATTTACCACTTTTATTTAATAATTTTTACTTTTGGTTCGTGACAATGACGTACACAAGTTCGAAAAAACGGTCAAAAATCAGGTTTAACAAGGCACAAACAATGTTTATTCAAACATTTTTAAATAAGTAAATACAAATATTTATTAAACTAGTGTTTTGATGTTATGTTTTGGTATAAGCATAATAATTTATAGATATGGAGGGAATGTTCGTAAGGCACGAAAAATATAATGCGGGTGACGTCGTTATGCGTAACATTTACAGACGTACGTTAACATTTACGACGAGTAGGTATATAAATAAAAATGAACTAATTGAGGATTAACAAAAATAATTCCATATAAGCCTTTCAGTCACAGGTTTTTGACTCTCTTACTTATTTTGTAGGTACGTTGTTTTTACTACCAAATGTAGAATATCGATTGATTTTTTTTTAGAATTTCGAATTTTAGTTTTTTAGAATAATTCTAAAAAACTGAAATTGAATAAATACTTAATTAAATAAATAATAAATAAATAAATAATTCTAAAAAAATTGAATAGGTACAAAATTATTTTTTTTTTAATTTTAGATTTCTATTAGAGTTTGAAAATTGAATTATAGATAGTTTTTAGTGAACAAATCTAAAATTGGTTCACTTATACAATTTTTATCAGCGATCAAAATCACATATTTTTTGGGAAATTTCCCAAGATGTGTGTTACCTATACTTTTATTACTCATCAAGTCTTTTGTGTTTATACAATGTATAAACTGTTTATGTCATCAACATTGTTTATGTATACAATGTTTATGTCATCAACTCTAATCGATACCGGTCCCACTTTCAAAGTTGGAGAGCTTAATTTGATAAATTCAATCAGCACCAAAGTTTTCAAATTGCGTCAAATTTGGATTTTTAAGTACGAGTACCTAATATTTTTCCATAATTTTCATTTCTCAAAATTGGGTTTTGGGCTGTATTTCTGACTTTTCCACAGCGTTGTAGTTCCCTAGATGGTTCAGGGGTGGTTGTTTTTACTTACTCAAATACCTGTTGTCGCCCTGATTTAACTCCAATTGCAGTTGTATTATCAGGTAGGTACTAACATATTGATCATTAGAAGTAATTAAAGTTTGATTACTTTTAAAGTATGTATTAGAAACTTCTTCTCGAATTTGCCAGAAGAATAGCTGGTGTTCGGCCGTAGCCTCACACCGCGAAAACAAATAATAAAATAACAAAAATAAAATACGCTTCCTCATAAAATTTCCATCCACTGCCAGCTGAACTAGTTCAACCACCTTCAGGTTGTTGAACGTCACGTCCCGTTGGCTTACCTGGGTAGTCCCTACACCTGGTTAATTATCCCTACACCTGTGTACTTATAACGTTAACCCCCTGTGGCAACGACCTAAGGTCATTGTATCATAACTGATTTCGCTCTTCCATTCCATCCCTCCAAGTTCTTGTTATTCATCAACAAGCTACCCCCACTCGCGGTTTATCGGGTTTCACGATAGTTCCAAAACGTCTGCTCCCCTCTACCTAGGTTATAAAATCCCTGAGCACTGCCAAATGCGTTCAGTCCACCGTTCAGTCTACAAACTTCATTCAGTCAACGCGGTTGACTCAACCAACGCTGTTGAGTCAACCAACGCGGTTGAGTCAACCAACGCGGTTCAGTCAACCAACGCATTCACTCGCATCACGTTCAAACGCATCACTTTTCGATCTAACTGATAACTGTTTGTACCCGACCTACTCTGTTTCAAGTGACTCAAGTCTCCTCAGTGTAGTAACCCCTCGTGTGTTCAAGTGCATTCACTCTACGTAAACCTGTATTTTTTCTACAATCATTCATCTATTAATTAAGCTGTACATATCGACATTTCATAACGCGCACGATCTTCTGTAAATATATATCAACCATCGATGTTAAAATGACTGCCTTGTCATTTCATCCCTGATCTTCCCGTTGGTAGAGCAAACAGCCCTACAGCTGGTTTTTGGTCGCCCATAAAAATTGTACAAGTTAACCTATTTTAGATTTTGTTTTGTAATTAAATCATAATTCTGTTACCTTTAATTGACTACCAATGACTTCTTCGGCAGGATTATAGGTTTTCGAGTGATACACGATAAACTGGAAAAAATTTCTAAAATTTCGAGGTTTTTATTCTGTCAAAAGTTTTGCTTACATTCTATGGCCCATAGAATCTATGGGCGTGTAGATTACGTTTATTTAGGACCATCTGAAGGTATGCGATCGGTTACCAGCTTGTTCGCAGTTTTTGTTGATGTCAAGTCTTAATTTTACTGAAATTTAATTGGAATTCTTCAAACACAAAACTTCAAATTATACGGTGACGAGCGACTCGTTCGAACTTGTTTAAACCGCCGTAGCCACGAATACGACTCCTCCCTCCCCTCCCCCGCGGGACATCACAACAAAAACTAAATAAATAACGCAAATAATCATTTGAAATTAAATAAATACTCATCGTAACGGTTTTGAACAGGAGAAAAACATACAAAAATGCCTTGAAAACGACGTCTCTGGGACGAAAGTGTAATAACAGTGTAATTTAAGTGACCAAAAAACAAGACAAAAAATCACTCTGTGAATCGAACCTTTTTATTAAATCAACTCATTGTTTTTGGTTTATTCACACTCGAACAATCGCCGTACCAAAAAGTGGCTACGTGTGTACACACAGGTTCCAACTTGTCTTTAACACGTCATGAGAACATGATTTGCGTATTTTTTCACAATCGTATATCATTTACTTAAACGTAAAAAATAAATGAAAAATTCGAAAAAAAAAATAAAAATAAACTACCCTATCAAATGTCAACTGTGTTCAAAAAAACGTCATCAAACACACGCGTGAGCAGAAAACACAACAAAAAAAAAACTAGGTACTTTCGTCGCTCGAAGTTTGTTGTTTTTTTTTGCTCTCTTCAACACAAAGAGCATATACACATATACAAATACGATATTATATACCGTGAAATAGTACATGTACATGAAATTTATATACAAGTTCTACATTAAAACCACAAACCAATCTGTTCTTATTTTTTTAAATATATTTTTACACATTTTTTGTGTACGTGTTTATGGTTTTTAACATGTTTAAAAAAATTTCTTATTGCAAATAACAAGTAAAATTTGATACGTATTTCAAATTTCATATTTGAAACACTTACAAACTAGGTTTCATATAATTCACGTTGACAAAATCAAATAAATTTCTAATGATAACGTTGTTGATTTCTCGATACATTCTATTCATTGTACTTATTTCTTATATATTTTTTAAATTAAATGAATTTCAATTTATATATTTTTTGGTGTGCTAGCGTTTTATTTATTTATACTTATATAAATTTAAAAAAATTAAAAACAACAAATCCACAATAAAACATAGTAAAATAAATAAATACCAATGACGAAATTTATATATATAGGTACATATATATTTGTTTTATTTATATATATATAAAGGTGGAATTAATACAAATAAATTACTTACCCCAAAATTGTTTTGGTTCGTAACAAAAAAATACTTTGGTATCGAATTTAAACGGACGTTTTTTTGTGACTCAATTTGACTATAATTTTTTCGTTGGATGTAACGAGTAGTAGTGGGTGAGTGGAGGTAGTCACAGGTTCCGGGTTCACGTACCTGATTTTAGTAGGTGGAAATGACGGGGTGAAGATGCACGAATTCAATAAGGGGAAAAGTAAGTGTGGAATCGAATGAATACGTCTACTGCGTCCCTGAAATCTTGATTGCCCCACCGGCGTCAATCGTTAATGGATAGCAAAATTAAACCGGACGTGACTCAAGTGGTGGGTCAAACGCGAGAGGCCGAGGATTGCCTTGACTC
Source organism: Stenodema calcarata (assembly GCA_963920205.1). NCBI lineage: Eukaryota > Metazoa > Arthropoda > Insecta > Hemiptera > Miridae > Stenodema > Stenodema calcarata. The sequence goes on from OY986065.1 coordinate 9,490,487, forward strand.
AACGGGTGGGTCAAACGCATCTTGAAGCGTCTCGAGTCGTTGTTTTGAGTTTTTCTATGTTTTCGAGTCGTTATATAGAGTACCTACCACGACGTTTTCGAGTCGTGAATTCTCTTGAATCATACGTTTTTTTAAGAAGTAAGCTTTTTTGAGTCGTGTGTTTTGAATAGTAAATTCATAGTGTAGAAATCGAACTAAAGTTAGGCTGAATCGGGATAAGTAGGTAAATGTGACGAGAAATGGAATTTCGGTGAGTTCGGATCAAAAGCCTGACGGATCTGACGAATTTTGTAGCGATCATTTCGAGGCTGTACGATCCTAAAGCTTCTCGAGTCATCGTTTTCAGTCGTACGATGTTTTTGAGTCGTAAATTCTCTTCAGTCATACGATGTTTTGAATCGTAAGTCGGGTTAGAAATTAGAACGTCGGGGTTCGTTTTGATGCCAAAGTGCGGCTTTTTTCGTCATCGCCGAATACCTTCCATGTGTGCGACCTCAAGAGCGGAGTACAAGAGTCAACCTTATCTCGATAAGTTCTATTAATTGTATTAAGCTTATATTTTATAAATTAAATAGTTAGAAATCGACGGTTTTTGACGAAATTCAAACTAGGTAAATTAAAAATTTGAAGATTTTGCAACGAGACATAAAAACTTAATATCATTAGCAATAATCGTGAAAATTCGACATTCATTTTGAAAATTCAAAATCACTGGAATGTTGAATAAAATCACATACGAGGAACCGTCGGACGACAAAATGTTTGGACAATGCGCTTGAGGTCGACACTTTTCTGGCAGATATGACGTAGGTAGTCGAATGTTTAAATTTAAAAAAATGTATATATAACGAAGAGAAAAATCTATAAGTGGAAAAATAGTGTCGGTCCAGTGTTTTGTCCTTCTTTCTTGTTGTCACAAGTTTGAGTGCGTTCTAACTGGTCGGATTACGTTGAAACAGGCTCAAATACGCCCTAACAGGCTCCAAATACGTTGTAAAAGGCTTGAGCACGTTGTAACAGAAATAAATAAATAAATAAAGTAAAAATGGAGATATTCATTGACCCTTTTTTCAGAACAGATTTGTGGTTTTTTGGAACCGCCTGAGTGACTGGCTGGCGGTTCGCCAGAACTATTTGAACCAAGTCTGATGTCGCCAGAACCCACTGTAAATCGTGTTAAATTTGGTAGTAAGTAATGATTTTTTTTTCAAAAATAATTCACTTTGACCAGGTAATGAGAGGAACGTGTTCAAACAGGTACGGACTTGTTGCTACACGTTCAAACTTGTTTCGACAAGTAACCTGCTTGAAATAACTCAAATTGTTGTTAATAACTTATTATAGACTGTATTAGTAGACTGTTATTAATAATAAGTGATTCTGAAACTACTACTTAATACAGTCTATTGATAGGATTCCAAGATTTGGACAGGTATGAACAAGTCTGAACATGTTTGGACACAAACACGTTAGAAACGGATAATAAATGTACGTCGGAGTTTGGACAGGGTCAAATATGTTTGGACTTTTCCCTACGCAATTCAACTTGTTAAGGACGCAATTCAACTTGTTAAGGACGCAAGTCAACTTGTTATGGACGTGTTGTCATTTAAGTTATTTCTGTTTGCTTGAAATCACTTAATACTGTCATTTGTCACTCAGATACGAGTCTTTTGATGTTGACTGATTGGTTAATGTGATTCACAAATGGTATGAAACGTGTTAGGACAGGTTTGAACATGAAAATATGGCCACCAAACACGTTTGGACAGAGCAAAACATGTTCGGACTTGTCCTACGCGATTCAACTTGTTACAGACTTGCAAGCTGCTTGAAAGAGCTTAAGACTGTCGTTTATTACTTAGAAATGAGTCTTTTGATGCCAAAATATTGCTTAATATGATTCACAAATAGAATGTAAACGCATTTGAACCTGTACAGATAAATAAAAATTACGTCATATAATGTGAATTCATTTTAGTGAGGCTACACGTCGCATTTTGTACGCTAAGGAGTTCCAAATGGGGAGGTTATAGTTGATCACACGGTTATCTCACCAGTGACGTGTTTTGATGTGAGGGTAAAAACAGAGGGTTTTGGACAAGGTACCTGAAGAAGACTTATGATCAGTAGAGATGAATTCGATTAGTGGATAGATCAACGCGATCAAAATTATCTACTTAGTAAGGGGGTAGATCAACATGATCTACGTATATAATGGAATGTATACAACTTTTAAAATAAATATATATAACAATGAAAAAACATCTATTTTTGGCAAGTGTTTGTAGTATTCAATATTCATGTACAGTCCAGTCACGGTCCAGTTTTTTTTTTTTTTTTTTTAACCAAAAATAACTTTTAAGGAAACCACTCTCATTGGGTGTAATAATACAGAAATTGTTCGGTGTCAGTACGATTTGTCTGACAAAAAAAAGTCCAACTTCTGAAAAATTTGAAAGGAGAAAAGAAAAAAACTCCGACGAGGCTTGTTTGGAATGCGTACTGGCACAACTGGACTCGACGGAGCTCGTTCGTGCACGTTGTAACAGGTTTACATAAAATTACCGTTAATTTTTGGGGTCCTGGGTGTCTCTCAGAGGTCGCTTAGGGTATTTTAGAGTGAGAGGAACGTGTTGGAACATGTTCAGACTTGTTGCTACACAATTCAACTTGTTCCTGACAAGTCTTATGACTTGTCAGGAACAAGTTGAATTGTGTAGCTCGCTCAAAAATAGGCAGAAATCCTTGAAATACTGTTTTTTGGTCAAATACAGAGCTTTTGAGAAAAATCAAAATATATATTGAGCTGTTTGAATGTGGACAATATGGCGGCCAAACACGTTTGGACTAAATGAAACATGTTTGGACTTGTCGCTGCAGGATTCAACTTGTTTCAAGAAGTCAAAATGTGCTCAGAATGAAGCCAAAATAATCCAAATACTGTGTTTGGTTTTTTTGTGTGTGAAATAACTTTTTGAAAACTTTTAAAATTTCGATTCGGCTGTTTGAATATGGACCATATGGCCGCCAAACTCGTTTGGACAAGATGAAACGTTTGGACTTGGTTTGAGTGCAGAATAACGTTCTGAAACCTGATTTCTACATAATGTGAGTCTGTGAGTTATTTTTCAATGTACATAATATTCATATACGCCTTGTCGTGTCTGTGCAGGTCTCGTGGGTTGTTGTCAGGTTACGCGGTTTATTCGGGCGCCGCCGACGCCTGTTTCTCCAGTCCGAGCATTTTAGCGGCGTCGGTCGCCGTCGACGTCAGCATCGTCTCGATGATCGACGAGTCTTTGATGCCGAGAAGGTTCGATATCAGGTCAGTCTTTATCGGCTGAGGCGGCGGCGGTGACCGCGGGGGGAGCGAGGCGCCACCGGCCGCGTGTTTCTTTTTGTGCCGGAGCATCGAGTGTTTGAGCGTGAAGCGGCGGGAGCAGAGTTCGCAGGAGAAAGGCCGCTCGCCTGGGAACAAAAGAAAAACCTCCCTCAGAATTATAAACTAAAAATAAACCTTCCTAGATCACTGAAATGATCGAGGACTTGAGAGTGATCTAGACAGGAGAATGATCTGTGCTCCTGAGTGATCATATGATTCAGTTCGGGTTTTAGGCAGTTTTCAGGTTGAAATGAGAAGAAAACACGTGTCTTTCAGTTTTCCAAAGTATGGTAATAATGAGCGAATTTTTGAGTGCATGTCAAATAGTTTTAGAACTTCGCCAGTTTAAGGTTTGACGAGAATATTGTACACAAAATAGTTAACATTCTAAAGTGTCTATATAGTCCTATCTAGACTCAAGTGTCTAGAGATTCTAGATCACTGATCTCCATAGATAACTCTTGTTTCTATATCACTGATCTATATAGACACTTTAGAATGTTTCAGAACTAGGACTTAAGAGTCCTAGTTACTAGGACTTATCTAGACAGAAGACTGAAGCAGGCGTGAGACTTATCTAGAGTCTAGATTCTAGACACTAGAATGATCCAGACTACAGAGTGATCTATATAGGTCAGTAATCTAAGATGGGTTTTTTCTATCTTTTTAAATAAATTTAAAACTTCAACAGTGACAGATTTTACACGAATAAAGTAAACAAAACAGTGATCTAGACCAGGAGCGTAGCGTGGCTCTGAACATGGGGGTGCCGCACACAATTCCCCCCCCCCCCACCACCACCACCACCACCAACACCACACACACACACACTTCGTAACTCTCTCACCCTAAAAATGAAAAAGAGACTTAGCTAGATCACATTTAATGTCATCTAGAATGACTATAGCATTTATAAGATCATTTTTGGGATACATATTATCTATATTATTAATATGTATTATATTAGAATTTTTGGTGTCTTTTGGCAGTCTTTTGTGCTGAAACGGATTTTGGTATATGTTTGGGCTGGTAGGTAGTGGTTGTTACTTGCCCCAATAGAGTGCTCACCATGATGGCTGGTAGGAGCCGTTGTTCGGTTGTCCGACCTGTTCCCCCGACCCGACCCGTTGTTATAGACCGATTGTTATCACTTACCAAGTTGCTGTACCGTTTTCATTTATAATACCGATTATTTTATCCAGTTACTTCCGTTCTCTTGTGTAAATTAAAGAGCTGTTATCCGGTGTTTATTACGCGTGATTATTTCGTTTACCCGTTCAAACATTTTGGTGCCGAAACCAGGGATTGTGGTTAATGTCGAGCGTGTCCGAATTTAACCTAGTTTGCCTCGCGACTTTGTTTACATCGGGTTTTTTCCGTTTACAGTTTTACCGTTTTACCGTCGTTTTTCCCCGTTTTTCGCGTTCTTCCGTCCAATAATGCCGCCAAAAGGAATGAAGAAGCGTAGATCCCGTCAATCGGACCCGGATTTTCCGCTGGACGATGCGGTTGTTTCCACGGACGAGCCTGTGCAACCCGTTCAATCGGTTCATCCAGTTTCTTCTTCGTATGATGTCGTCAAGAATAAGTCTATTCAACTTGATCCCGCTGTTTTTGATCTGCTGAGTGCCCCTCAGCAAGACCTGTTGAAGAACATCAGACGTTGGTCAATCAGGGCTAATGCAGTTCTGAAACGACAACCGATAAGTGCACTGGCGGAGTTTATCAAGGACGATTTCCGTCGAGGAAGAATGTTCCTCGATGCCGTTGAGGAGGCTCAGTTCGATCAGCAGATCGAGGAAAATCTGCTTAATCAGGTAACTTCTGTTGTTGTAAGTTTGGCTGAGCGCCTCCCCGTTGAAATTAATCCAGTTAGCGCTAAGAAAGAGGTTGATGACGAAGTTGTTCTCAGTCATGAACACGCTTACGCTCAGATTAAAATGATGAATGAGCTGCTCACAACCGTCCCGTTATTTGAAGGCCAAATCTCCCGCTTTGCGGAGTTTAGGAAACTGTTTGATGGTGCAGTTCATAACATGAAGCACATACCGGATGAAATTAAATTTGAAAAACTGTTGAGCAAGCTTTCTCCCGATCTCCGATCATCATTTGCCGGTAGCAGCTATCAGCAGGCTTATGACGCCCTGGTAGCGGAAAATACCTCAAAATACCGTTTGGCTCGTTCAGTATTTGCGCAGCGCATACATTTACCCCGTTTGGAAAGGCCCAACGTTGCTGACTTGGAACATTTCCACAACGACGCTCGTTCATGGGTAGGATCAATGCTCGACCTCCCCACTCCCAATCTTCGGGACTACTTATTGTTTGAAGCCCTGTTTTTTCGCTTATCCGCTGAGCTCAAAGAGAAGTTCAACCGGGAGGTGATGGAACAAATGGATGCCATCCCCTCTCACTCTGATCTGCTTCGGTTTATTGGAAAGGAGCTAAGGATAGCTCGACTAGTCCCAGAGGAGAAGCAGGGGAATAAACAAGCTCCAACCACTGTTCAGAGAGCCCGTTCACCCTCACCGTTCCGCTTGTCAGCCGTTCCAGCCACCAGTTCCACTCCACAGCCGTCACCCGCTCGTAGTGCTGCTCACCCTGCTCCCAGTCGTGCAGTAAAATGCAATTATTGTAGGAAGGATCACTTCCTGTTCCGTTGCCCAGAGTTCAAGGAACTGAGTGTACCTGAGCGCATACAAACCGTTAAGAAGCTACGGGCATGCCAGAACTGTTTCTCCACACTCCACCGGGTGGAAGCATGCCGTTCAGATCGAAGATGCCACTGTGGGCAGCCGCATCATCCCTGGCTCCACCTACTGCTTCCAACCGTTTCTAATCGCCCGGTTTCACCTGGATCAAACTCAGGTAGTTTCGTTTCAATGCACAATTCACCCGCTTCAAGACCTGTTCAAGAAGAAGAAGAGATGGCCATGATGAACTGCTATCCCATGGGTTCAAGCCAAAGGTCCCTTTGTTCCAGCCGTTCGTCCCCCTCTCCCCCCATAGAAACATCAGCCCCGTTATGAAGGTACGACGGCGTTCAGCCGGTTCCTTCCAAGGTATCATTGGTGAGCACTACTGCCAAGAGCCCGTTACCCGTTAAGTCTTTAACCGTTAAGAGTTCAGCCGTTCGACGTCAACTTGTAGGTAATGTTAGGCGCATGTTAGCACCTAGGACCGGCGTTATACGAGTTAGTACTGGACCGCTGATACCTACTGGTGTGATACCCAGGTCCAGGAAAGCTCACTGCACTAAGCGTTTGGTTAGTTTTAATAATTTCAGGGGCCTGTTTCCTGGGATTGAGTCATCCAAATTAGGCGTAGCTGGCTCATCCCAACCCGTTAGTAAAATTGACGTCACCCATAAGTCCTGTTTAAAATTATCTCGTTTTGGGCTCACCCCTACTGCTGTAGTCCCCCTTTCCTCCTGTAGAGGGGAAATGATTGAATTCAGAGTTTTGATTGACTCAGGAAGTGAAGTCAATATTGTTTCCCCGTTAGTAGTGAAGAAGTTAGGACTCCGTTTGATTCCCATGAAGGGCAGTTTACAGGGAATTGGGAGTTCTTCAAACCCCATTCACAGTTGCGTTACTGCTCAGCTTCACACACGTTCTGGTAGGGTAATTCCTTGTGAAGCGCCAGTTAACGAGATAGAGCCCCACCCCTTCCTTGTTCAAGCTGGACTGCGGGCCGCTAATCCCTGCTCACAGGGACCCCATGTTTTCACTGTTCCTAAATTCTTGCCTAAGGACTACCACTCGCAAGTTCTTAAGGAGCTCTCTACCGTTTTGGAGGTAGTAGCTGCCAATCCTAAACCCCAACGGAAGCCGTTTCCCCGGTTCCCGTTCAGCACCGTTGCCATTAGGATTGAGGCCATTCTTAACAGCCGCCCGTTAGTTCACCAATCCTCCTCACCAGATGACATACTGGTACTTACCCCTGCTCATTTTCTCGTTCAACGCCCGCTTACTGCTTTACCTGAGAGCAATGTGTTTGACTTCAGCTCCCGATTAGCTCCTAAGTGGAAGTTTGTTTCTAATCTGGTAAGTCAATTCTGGAAGAAGTGGCACTCTGAGTACCTGTTAGACCTCCAGACCCGATCTAAGTGGAATACCCCTGATCGCCCTGCTACAGTGGGGGATGTAGTGTTGATTAAGGAAGACAATATTCCTCCTCTGTCATGGCCCATGGGTGTGATAGTGGACCTGATTCCTGGTAAAGATGGTGTAACCCGTGTGGCTAGAGTCCGGTCTGGTAATGGGGAGAAACTCCGCCCGTTAGTCAAGCTCTGCTCGCTACCAAAGGACTGTTAGTGCCCGTTTCTTAAATTTGTTAGAATGAGTGCCTCATTGTGGGGGGAGGATGTTTGGGCTGGTAGGTAGTGGTTGTTACTTGCCCCAATAGAGTGCTCACCATGATGGCTGGTAGGAGCCGTTGTTCGGTTGTCCGACCTGTTCCCCCGACCCGACCCGTTGTTATAGACCGATTGTTATCACTTACCAAGTTGCTGTACCGTTTTCATTTATAATACCGATTATTTTATCCAGTTACTTCCGTTCTCTTGTGTAAATTAAAGAGCTGTTATCCGGTGTTTATTACGCGTGATTATTTCGTTTACCCGTTCAAACAGTATACAAATTTTTCAGAAATTTGAGTTTAAAACATTTTTGACCGAGAACAATTATTTTCTCGGTCAAAAATGTTAAAGGAAGCTATTATACCTTCCTTTTCTTTGAAAATTCGATAAAAAGCCACTACACCATGATGTTTTTTCAGAGGAAAACAAAAGGTTTTTTGAACTAGGTACACCCTGATAACCATTGGTCGGTATCTATTTTAGTCCTCGACATTAAAATGTCTAGTACTCACGGTGACGAGCACTTGAGATCTGGCACCTGTCGAATTTTTTGCTAAAACTTCGCGAAACGTTTAGGAAGATAAACTAAACGAACAACTGAAACCTACCAGCACACATCAAAACAAAGAGAATTGCATAGATATAATCAATTGATGGATATTATATATTCTCTGGCCTCCGTATTTCAGCGAAAGCGACGCCTGCGCATAACAAGGGCATACGCGAAAAAAGTGCGGTGACCAGCTCCACATAATACAGTCAGAGACACTCACACGCACAAAATGTACGTGTGACGTCACGCACCCCCACCCCCCCCCCCCACCCGCAATAATTTTGCGGTTCCAATCTCACTCTGATCAAGGATCTTTACCTTCTCCTTCTTCCTTTTCTTAGATGACTTGGCATCAGCCATGGATTCTTGATTCAAACCAACTATAACCAAAGGAAGGTAGCATGGAAGAACGAATTCTCTCATGGGTAGGTAGGTAGCTTAGGTAATAATTAGCGTAGCGTCAGGGGCAGCGCAGGAAGCGGCATCCCCACAAAAAATGAAGAATGTAGGTAGAAGTTGAATGATGAAGAAATTTATTACGAATAACAAAATATTTAATCAAAAGTAAAACATTCAATTGACAATAATTATTCGTAATAAATTTCTTCATCATTCAATTTCTACCTACATTCTTCATTTCTTGTGGGGAAGCGCCGCTTCCTGCGCTGCCCCTGATCTAGTCCACAGTGATCTATGTAGATAAGTGATACCTCTGGATTACTGATTTATATAGATCACTCCTGAGTCTCGATCACTGGTCTTTATAGATCACTCTTGTGGCTAGATTATTGATATTTATAGATCACTGACGTATATTGAGCACTGATCTGTGTAGATCATTCCTGTGTCATGATTACGGATATGTATAGAACACTCTTGAGTCTAAATCACTGTTTTGAGAACAATATGCTATTGAAACTTGTAACTGTTGAATAACAGTATAAATGTACATTATAATGTAATCACTGATATATTATAACAGTATAAGGCGACCAACCGGATCGCCTCAAACTTACCTGTGTGGGTTCGCATGTGACGTCGGAGGTCTTCAGCGGACCAGAATCTCCTGAGGCAAAAGGCGCACATGACCTGGAAAAATTAAAGTTATGAGTGTTTATGAATAGAGATCAATAGAGATCAAAATATTTTTTTAAGGGACGTCCCTGGGTCAAAAACCTTAGGATGCTCTCTAGGCCAAAAAGAGGTAAAAAATCCACAGCATGGCTATACGAGCGAAATTCTTCGAAGAAATAACTGGTTTTATGTAAAATGTCTCCATTGAAGCACTTGATGTCCATGAGGAACAATGTCCAAGCACAATGTCCAAGTATCAACCACGTTTCTTTATCTTCAAAGTGCTCCAGTTTTGGGACGGAATAAGATATTGCTTTTCAAATTTCACCTTCGTGTTCAGCATTGAAGAATAACCTTTAAAATGAGGTGTAGTGACACCGTTTCACATGTCAGACTGTTTCATTTTGGGAAATTATGGGTAATTCACCCCCCCCCCCCCCTAGAGTGGCCCGATTCTGCCGAACTTAGCCTTTTGAGTGCCATGACGGACTTTTTGTGCAAATTTGAGCTTTTTATTTCAATTCCATCAAGAGTTATCGTGACACATACAGAGTGACACATTTAGATTATTCTATTGAATTAGCAGAGCACATAAATGCAGTCTCTCGCTTGAACAAGAATGTATTTTTGGGAAAACCACCCAAACAAATATTTGAAACTTGGTAACTAATAAAAACAGCAATTAGTTACCAACAATTAGTTCGGCTTAACAAACTGGGTCGGATTCGCAATCTCACAATTATTCAATTTCAGAAAAATTTGGCGAGAAGTTGGATGAAACAAAACTATACTTGGTGTGCCGTCAATTGCAGAAGCCATTCTCAGGATATTTTATGAGAAAATTGGAAAGCATCAGTCTCGAGGAGAATATTTTTCGAAAGAAATTAAAAAAACCAAACACATTCTGGCGAGATCAAAAACCCAGGCATTATTTTCCAATGAATAATTAATTTATTTTCTCAAATAATGTATTACAAGCAGAGGGTGATTTCATTTGTTGTGTTTTGACATTTTATGTCTTTGCTATGGCACACAAACAAAAAAATCGTCACGAAAACTGTTGACGAAAAGTAACTTCCTCATTTTCCAACCCATGAAAATCGTTCACCACTCGTTGGAAAGCCCTCAATTTATCGAATATTTCCATGCCCTGCACACGACCGTGGATGTACGGAAAGCTGAGTTAAACAGAAGACAATGTAGAAGACAATGATACTACAACCGAAACAGTTGTAGTATCACAACATGTGTGTTTAATGTACCATGGTTTATTAGGGTGTATATATAGGAATGCTACGTGAAATTGTAGTTGGGTGTTAGAGGTGTTTTCGAGTTCATTTTGAAGTGAATTTTGAATGTAAACCTTAACACAGGATAACCGAAACAGTTGTAGTATCACAACATGTGTGTTTAATGTACCATGGTTTATTAGGGTGTATATTAGGGTAATGAGGGAGGAAATGGGGGGTGATGGTGGTGGGGACTAAAGACATAAAATGTCCCAATGTGTTGCAGACTCGTATGCAAGCGTTTATCTTAGTTTGTGTTTTTAATATTTTCATCCTCTTTCCATTTTTGTGGCCAATTTTTTATAACAGAAGCCCATTCAGGTACCCGGAATACTCTCATGAATTATATATAAATTATGTACTTACATTTTTTCTCGAGAGATTGTGTACCTACAATTATTTAGACCTTGTAGAGTTCTCTCTTCTACTCAGCACCCCAAAACTCAATTTTAAAGTTCTATCCTCTACTTTTAGAGCATATTGCGATTGACCCACTACATCTCAATTGACCCGGGTAGTGGGTCAATCGCAATAATATTACCATCGATACTTTTAGAGCATAATATGCTCTAAAAGTATCGATCGGTAACATTGCCAGCTATGTATCTCATAAAGGGGTTGAATCACAGTGAGAAATAGTGAGTCCGTGGGTCAATTGATCCATGTGAATTAGGTCAATGTGGCCGACTGACTAGGTAAAGTGTGTATTTATTCGCAAAGACCACGTGTGATTATTTTCAGATTTTTAACAGCGGAAGTAAAGTTTTTACGGGGTTTTTTCCGGAAAACAGCCGCTTTGCCCCACTATGCGTCCCTGGGTCAAAAACATAATGTATTTGGGTCAAAAACATGGCGTCTTTGGGGAAAAAAAACATGAGGACGTCCGTGGGTTTTGTTCAATATTGGATCGACTGTGGATTCAGTATGGTTTCGACAACTACCTTGCGGTTGCTCTGGTCTTTGACCGCTTCCACTTCCGTCTCTTCCGTTTCGGAACACGAGTCGAGGGCTCCCTTGGCGACGAGAGCGTTGTACTCGGGCTCGTGAGACTTCTTGAGGTGATCGAGGGTTTCTTGACGCTCGGGGAACGCTCCGTCGCAGAGGTGGCATTTGAACGGCATTTCGGGGGCTGAGGAAGATGAGCTGCCTGAAGCTGAGGGACAATACAACGTCACAATTAGTATGTTTCATTATTTACTATTTATTTACAATAATTTACTAAACAATTCGAGTGGTGTCCAAAAGGAATGACACGCTGACTCTTAATTTCCCCTAATCCGCCCCAAAAACCGCTCAAAAAAATCCAATTTCAGTAATTTTTTAAAATTACTTTCACTTCGTACGTTTTTATTTATTTATTAGAGGAGCCGTTTGGACGTTACAGACGTCCCAACTCTTCCACTTTCCACCAAGTTAGAAAAAATTGTTGTTAATTAAACTGTACTTTAAGGCTATACCGCATTATCGAAACTGTCGTTTAATGACGACTAAACGAATAAACAATTCGAGTGGTGTCCAAAAGGACCCCGAAAAACCGCTCAAAATTCCAATGTTGTGTATTTTTTAAAATCAGCGGTTGAAGCTCTACAACTTTCATTTCAAACGTTTTTATTTATTTCAGGGATGGGATATCTAAAGCTGAATATCGATATCAGTATCGATATCGAAGGAGTGGTATCGATACCAATGAAATATCGGCTTCATAATATCGATATCAGCGAATATCGATATTAATATTTTGTTATGTAATTAAAAGAAAACTCTTCATGAGGATAATAATATAATTACTATAATATAATTAATAATATTATTATTATCCTCATGAGAAGTTTTCTTTTTCTTTTTTTATTACAGTACCTACTCACTTAGATAGATAGTTAGGGACCTACTTTATTGTTAATGTTCAATTACATTGCATGGATCAAGTATTTATACTGGGAAAGTATTGACCTCAAGAAGTAAGTATCTGCCCAACACTTTTTATTCAATGTGACGGCTCTGGGAACAAATACAAATTTATTGCTACCAACACCAAATCTTTATTTTATTTTAAAATGCTAAAAAAAAAAAAAAAAAAAAATAATAATAATAATACCTAGTTTAAGAATGGAATGAAATAATCAAAAGAAGAAGGATTCATCCGCAGGTAGGTAGAATGTAGAAGGTTAGACAACCAGTAGATAACACAGAAGGTGTTATGGAGAAGGGTATTCGAAATATGAAAAAACCAATTTCTATCGTAGTTAGAATGATTAGATATAGGGTTCTCGTGCTGGTTGGTCGTCGTACTGGAAAATAAAGGTTAAATTGTCAGGAATATAGTACTGCCCATATGACGATAGAGGGGGAAAACTGTGCGAACGTTAACTTACATCGTTCGTTCCCGATCGGAGTATAGGATTCCTGGATTCCGTCTTCTTGAGGAGATCCACTAGTCGGAGGGAAGGGATGAAGTATTCGTATTTAATGACGTCATTTGACGCAGAATTTATTGCTCTTAGAATCTAGTCACGGTAATTTTGTCGTTTTAGAGGTCCATCAGCGTTTTTATCAAAAACCGAGAAAAGGGCGAAAATTTCGTAGTTTTTTTGGCATCTAAGGGTGCTGGACTTCACAATGAAGATATTCATTTTCAAGTTACGGAAATACGATTCGGGACGTCCATAGAACTGACCTGGTTGGGATTCGGACGGCTCCTTCTTCCTCTTCTCGTCCGGCTCGTCCCTCGGCTGAGCCGAGCCGCTTCGCTCGGACCGCTTTACGCCACCGTGTTTTCTCACTGAGTGCCGGTCGCAGTTCGATTTGGTCGTGAAGAGGAGCGGACAGGAATCGCACTTGTAGGGTTTTTGACCTGTTTTTTTTTTTTTTTTTTTTTTTTTTTTGGCAAAAACAAAGGAAAATTAATAAGGGTTTTTTTAGGCGCCTCAAGTGAATTTAAAATGTACACATACGAACATGAAGTGCTTAATTTGGCCCGTCAGACCTTACATAACTGGTGACCAGCCCTCAAGACCTGAAAACCCTGATTATAAGCCCCTCAGGAATGCTCATTACCAGCCCACCAGGCGTTGTAAAGCTGGTAACCAGCCCAAGACCCTGAAAACCTGGTGTAAGCCCCTCAGAACATGGTTAAGCTGGTTACCAGGCCCCCAAAACCCGGAAAACCTGGTTATAAGCCGCTCAGAACATGGTTAGTTGCTTACCAGCCCCCCACGAACCGGAAAACCTGGTTATAAGCCCCTCGGAATATGGTGATACTGGTTAGCAGCCCTCCACACCTTGCAAAGCTTGTTTTTTATAATATAGCAAAGCTTGTTTACTATAGCATTTGCCAATTTAATTAAACCTTTTCCCAAATGAATTAAACCTTTTTCCAAATGAATTAAACCTTTTTCCAAATGAATTAAACCTTTTCCCAAATGTATTAAACCTTTTTCCAAATGAATTAAACCTTTTCCCAAATGTATTAAACCTTTTCCCAAATTAATTAAACCTTTTTCCAAATTAATTAAACCTTTTATATTTTTAATAAAACAAACCTCCTTAGAAAACTAGATTGTGAAAGAACACAAAATGGACAACAATATAGTTTTATTTATATATATATATATATGGACTGATATAAATATGGATTTATATATTTATGGAGAATCTGCAGGAAACTTATATCAATTTTCGTGAAACAACTTAAGGAAAAAACAGCTTTGTTGGGATAAACCAAGCGAAATGTAAATTCAGTGTAGTACTTCTCCATTGGAAGCTGATGGCAACAAGAGAAACATGTCTTGCTCTAGAAGCTTCTCTCTGATTTTATTAAGGGTAATGCCAGGTTCGTTCTGAATCGTACATGAAAGTATTGAATTATTGAAAGTACATTAGGGGTCACTTGTTTTCGCCTGTGCCCTCGTGGTCTATTTTATACAACCTGGTTATTATTTGCTTTGAACTTCTTCAATATGGTTTTCCCCGTATTTGGATTAATTCCTGATTTCGAGGCTGCTTCCTTCACTGAAAAACCTTCTTCGTACAAGTTGACAAACAGCTTCTTCTTTTCATCGGAAACAACCATATAGGTATTTCCCACGACGGCCTCTAACATTCCGATAAGTGACGGTAGACTCTGAAGAACTCGATTCGCTTGCAATTACGTTTCTATCCCGTCTTCTAAAAACGAAACTGTCCGAACTATCACTAGCACTCATATTAATCACAAGGAACAATTGTATGTGGTTTTAGTTGCACGAGAAACCTTTATCACAGACTCTGTATGCTCTTCATCGCGGCATGGGGAAGTTATTGACCTCATTTCCATTGAGCACTCGGAAGTTATCAAATGATCCACTAAATTCTCTCTGTTTTTGACGTGCCTTTTCTTTCCAAAATCCAGTTCCTCTTTTAATTTAGTAAAAGGTTTAATTCATTTGGAAAAAGGTTTAATACATTTGGAAAAAGGTTTAATTCATTTGGAAAAAGGTTTAATTCATTTGGAAAAAGGTTTAATTCATTTGGGAAAAGGTTTAATTCATTTGGAAAAATGTTTAATTCATTTGGAAAAAGGTTTAATTCATTTGGAAAAAGGTTTAATTAAATCGGCAAATGCTATATATAGCCCCCAGGTTCAGGTAAGGCTGGTTACCTGCCCCAAACGCCAGGAGAACCCGGTTATCAGCCCCTCAGGACCTGGTAAAGTTGATTACCAGCCCTCCAGACCATGCAAAGCTGGTTAGCAGCACTTGCAAAGCTTGGTTATAGTCCTCAGGACCAGTTAAAGCTGGTAGCAGTACCCTAAGACCTGGAGATTTGCGTTATCAGTACCTCAAGACCAGGTGAATTTGGTTACCAGCCTTGGGAATCGAACCTGGGACCCTCTCTTACCAAGGTCTGGATTTTGGGATATACAGGGTGGTTCTTAATGAACGTACCACCCTTTTTATTTCGATATAAAGAGAGAGATAGACAAAAACACTTCAAAGTAGTCCCCTTAATTTTTTACAAAGAATTCAACGATCACATTTTTGTGCGCCGTGCATGCGCGGAAATGCAGGTTACGCATGTCAACTTTGTTATTTCAAATGGGAATAAAAGATAAAAGAGATAATAATATTATCTATACTATAATAAATAAAAGAGAAAAACTGAAGCAGATAAATTTTTCACAGCAGTCGTTCAAATTGACCACCACTGTATTCCAAAATTTACTTTCAAGCCCGAGTTGCGAAAGGGCGAGGGAAAATAAATCACATGGCCTTAACAAGATTATTTAAATAGCTACCCACCTGCCTAAAACTCATCTACCTAACTAAAACTAAAATTATCAAGAGCCAGGATAAGGTGATTTTTCTTAAAAACGACTATGTCTCAGGCTGTAATCCCGGTTTAATCAAGTCCAATAAACAAAAAAAAAAAAAAAAAAAAAAACTGTGTCGAAAATAATGAAATGTCATGTGCCACACTGTGGTTTTTCCGTGTTATCGAAATTACGAACAAACGCGGTTAGCCCAACTTTGGGCGCTTCTGGACGCTCTTGGGTGCGCCCAAAAGAAAAGGTTGTCGAAGTAAAAAGTTCATGAAATTTGACGTAGAATCCGAATCTGCAATGAAAAAGGAGGGTTCTCATTTGGAAAAAAAAAAAAAAAGGAAGTTGACATGCGTAACCTGCGTTTGCGAGCATGCACGGCGCACAAAAATGTGATCGTTGAATTCTTTGTAAAAAATTAAGGGGGCGTTACTTCGATGTGTTTTTGCTATCTCTCTTTGTATCGAAATAAGAACCACCCTGTATAACAGTCTCTAGACACCTTCCTCAGTATATAAAAACCAACTCCCTCGTCCCCTTGACTATTGCATATTAATCAGGTAATGGGCCCCCACTGAAACCATACAAATAACATTCCTACAATCGGATTCTGTTAATGCTTGGAAATTGTAGTTACCTGTATGTGTGAGAATGTGTCGCCTCAGGGAGGACGTCCAGGGAAACTCCCTTGAGCAATACGGACAACTGACGCGGTTGGGGGCGAGTGAATACGCCGACCGCTTTTTCCCTTCAGACTGACTGTCGCCCGGAGACGTCCGACTGACAGGGGCGCTGCTGTAACAGACAAGAAAAACACGCGTTGAACAACCATTAAACAAAACAAAACAATAATAATAACGTTAATTAAAAATTAGACGTCACAGACAATATCCGCAGTTTTGAGTGTCTTCCTTTGCCGCTCTGCTCGGTCAAATTTGCTGGAAATTCAAGTTTTGCCGCTTTTTGAAATCAGCTATTGATGCTCTACAACTTTCAATCTACACGTTTTTTCGATATGAAGAGCCGTTCAGACGTTACAGACGTGGAAAAGTCACAACTTGTTCACTCTTCACTAAGTTAAAAAAAAATTTCTAGTCTCTCGACTATAGTTTTACGACTATATCGGGTGACCAAAATTAATGTTTATGGGTGTCATTCGACGCAATACATTATAGTCTGGCTCTTTGATATTAGTCACAGTAATTTTGTCGTTTGGAGCTTCTTTCAGAGTTGGTATAGTCAAAACCTGAAAAAATTCCGAACATTTTGTGGGTTTTTTGGCATGTAAGAAAACGGCCACGAAAAAAAAAAATAATAAAATAAAATAATAATAAAAGCAATGTAGGACCAACTTGAAGGCAAAAAATGTGTCACTTTATACAGGGGAGAAGAATTTTTGGCATTTGCCCTCGTCACCAGTTACGTACCACTCTTCCGAACTGTGCTCCGAGTTGGACGCGACGAGACCTTCTTCGTCTTCCTCTTCGCGGTCGAAATACTGCCTGAACGTCTGAGCCGATGCGTTGTCGAGGAGTTTTGACACGGACGCGAGGTCGCCGTCTCGACGCTCCTCTTTGATTTTGATCTGCTCAACGATGGCCGTTTTGACGCCCTGAAAGAACGATTAAAGGATTTATTAAAGAGAGGAAAAACTATACAAAAAATAAATAATTAAAAATTTTTATCGCCTTTTGGTCCAGCTCACTTGTTAGGAAAATATCAAAGCGCCAAAACCTGGCTCATTCAATTCAAGGCTGATTCAGCAGGTCGGATTTTCCGTCAAACACTAGCGATGCCCGATATGATATCGATATATCAAAATATCGATATTTGCTGACGATATTTCGATATTATCGTATCAATATCGCATCTTCCGATATTGTCGATTATCGATATTTTTAGCCGATATATCGTGCTGTTAAATCACCCTTTAGCACGCGAAAATTTAAGGAATACTGTGTTGAAAATATTCCGAGGCACTGTTATTGGTGTCTGCTGCGCTGGTGCTGAGTCACTGACTGGCAATGCGATCGCTGCCAGCTGTGGGCACGTCCGTCCCATCGGAACGCTTTTTCTCAGATGTCGGCCGCATCATGACGGATGACGGCAACCGCCTAACTTCAGAGCACCTAACCCAACGGGCGTTCCTGAAGAGACTCAGCACAAAAGTGTGGAGTGCTCTCCATTCTAAAGCAGTTTAATTGTATTTTTATGGTGAACTAAAGTCCTAAAGTAAAGTTTTGCATTATTTTCAACGTTTCAACGAGAGCAGCTCTCCTCTCCAGTCTAAAGTTGGAATGATTTTGATTGTAATTAAAGTCCTGAAATAAAGTTTTGAATTATTTTTACCATTTCAGCGTTACTTATCCCTTATTTTCCCAATTTCATAACAGTTAAAACGATCCTCATACAGTACTGAGAAAATGTTCTAAATATGGTCGATATCCGACCGATATATCGAAATATCGATATTTTTGACCGATATATCGATATCTAATATCGGCTCCTTGCGATAGTCTCGATATCGATATTATCGATATTGTAGGTTTCGATATGAAACGCTATCAAACACGTCTGATCTATCAGATACGAAATCTATAGATAGGTACGTATCTATAGATACGAAATAATGTTGACATATTGTCCGGATGCTATTGTGGCAGTGATCAGTGATTAAGCGTAACCAAGACAACAAAGAACAAATGACTGTTAAGCTGGGTTCACATGTACGCGGCATCCGCGGCCTTCGCGGCATCCGCGGCAAGACGGCCAAGACGGCAGGCTTCCGATTGGCCAGCGCCTCGAAGGGTGGGGGTGACGCGTTTGCCGCGCTGCCCAAGGTCACATATAAAAATTATTAGATATTTGCTGTCGATGCCGCGTATGCCGCGTTGCGCAGTGGGTCCCCGCGCAAGGTGTGTGTGTGTGTGTGTTGTTCTTCTACTTCTATTTCATGAATTATTGCAGGTGTCTGCAAAAGAAAACAACCTTGCAAGTCTTCTTTTTAATTAATTTAGTACCTACTTCACATTAACATTAAGTAGTTAGTAGGATATTCATGTAATTACCGAGAAAATAATATTTCAGTAGGTAAAAGTAATATTTCGACTGGTAAAATGACTATAATGATAACAATGATAACAATGAAAAAAATGGCCACTAGGTCTTCCGCGCTGCTCCTTGCCGCGCCCATGTGAACGGCTAGCCGCGTTGCCGTCCCCCCTCCACGTCCTACTGGTCTTGCCGTCGATGCCGCGGATGACGCGTCCATGTGAACCTATTTCAATCTGATGAATAAAAAATCTTTTTAGTTCTCTCACTGCATTCAGATTGTATTTTCTTTCTTTCCTTCTTTCCATCCCAAAGTGGTGACCCCCTGTATATTGTTCACGCGAAATAGGTCGTTTACATTGACGGAAACCAGTAAACCGTCGCCATCAACTTCGCGACCTACGGATAAATCTAACGACGAGGAGTCGCAAATTTCTGTCATCCGGATCGGCCCGATGTGGCGAAACAAGGTGTCAATTTGGTTCCTACAAGTCGAAGCACAATTCTTTAACGCCAAATGCTTCGCCGAAACTCGCCGATACAACCATTTGCTGGCAGGTTTGGAATCTGACGTTGCCGATCGAATTTCGGACTTTTTTTCTAAGCCACTCACCGCAACGCCGTACACTGATTTGAAAGCGCGGATCATCGCCGAGTTTGAAGAGTCCGAAGGACGCAAGGTTACAAAACTCTTGTCAGAATTAGAGCTCGGTGATCGGAAACCATCTGGTCTACTAAGAGAGATGCGATCGCTCGCAGGAACGAATATTGCCGAGGATTTTCTCAAATCCATGTTCCTCCAAAGGCTACCTCAACACGTCCGCTCGATTCTAGCTACGAGCAAAGATGAGCTCGATGGATTGGCAGGTATGGCGGATAAAATTGTTGAATACTCATCCAATTCGAATAACTCTGTGTATGAAGTTGCAAATAACTCCCCTCGCCATACCTACTCCGTCAATCGATGAACGCATCGATCGTCTCGAGAAGATGATAGCCGAACTTTCAACTTCCACTCATCACAATAGATCGCGTTCGAGATCATCAAACTCAGGAGGAAGAAATAGCCGCTCTCGTTCAGCCTCTCGCAGTAGTAATAAAGGTTCTCATCAATTTTGCTGGTACCACCGCACCTTTTGGAAAGATGCTCGTAAATGTGAAAAACCATGTAAGTACGATCCCAATTATAACAAAACTAGTCATATGAGAGGAGAAAAGCAGGAAAACTAGTGAACACTGCTGTCTATGCGGCAGACAGTGGTGCTGAAAAAAGCCGCAGCTCATGCCGTCTTTTCGTTTTCGACAAAATTACTAATTTAAAATTCCTTGTGGATACCGGCGCAGAAATAAGTTGTTTACCACCCACACCGAAGCAAAAACGCCGTCAACCCATTCGATATTTGTACGCTGCCAACGGAACCCACATCCCAGTCTACGGAGAACATCTCGTTCAAGTTGATTTTGGGTTTCGTAGACAATTATGTTGGCCTTTTCTCATTGCAGAGGTACAGATACCCATTATAGGAGCCGATTTTCTCGAGCACTTCTCGCTACTCGTCGATCTAAAACATAAAAAACTTTTTGATACTAATACAAAACTTCACGTTTATGCGCTACAATCTGACGTTACTCACCCCACTCTCCATGCTGTTGACCCTAACCACAAATTTATCGAACTTCTGAAAAGTTTCCCGAACCTATTACGAAAAAATCCCGTTTA
Source organism: Stenodema calcarata (assembly GCA_963920205.1). NCBI lineage: Eukaryota > Metazoa > Arthropoda > Insecta > Hemiptera > Miridae > Stenodema > Stenodema calcarata. Next base: position 9,511,215 of record OY986065.1, read on the forward strand.
CCAAGGAAACAACAGTGAATTTCAACATTCCATTGTAACAAATGGATCGCCTGTTACATGTAAACCTCGCCGTTTAGCTCCTGATAAATTGCGCCAAGCAAAGATGGAATTTCAGAAAATGATCGACCTCGGTATCTGTCGTCCATCTAAGAGCTCATGGGCCAGTCCCCTTCACCTAGTTGAAAAACCCGATGGTTCTTGGCGTCCGTGTGGCGATTTCAGGTTGCTCAATGCCGTCACAAAGCCAGATCGTTATCCAGTTCCGAATTTGCAGGACTTCAATTGTCAACTCGCTGGAAAGACGATTTTCTCGAAAATTGATCTAGTGCGCGCGTTCCATCACATTGCTGTCGATCCAAAAGATGTTCACAAGACAGCAGTGATAACGCCTTTTGGACTTTTTGAGTTCGTAAAAATGCCCTTTGGCCTTCGAAACGCAGGCCAGTCATTCCAACGATTTTTGGACACCATTTTACGTGACTTTGATTTTGCGTATTGTTTTCTTGATGACATTTTAATTGCTTCAGAGTGGCTTAGAGAACATGAAACACACATCAAATTTTCGAACGTCTCAATCAGTACGCTATCAACATCAATCTTCAAAAGTGTATTTTTGCCGCACCTGAGATTGAGTTTCTCGGTTACTTAGTAACCCCAGAAGGCATAAAGCCAACGTCCACCAAAGTCAACGCAATTCTTAATTATGAAAAACCCAAGAATATCGCTGATTTAAGGCGTTACTTGGGAATGTTAAACTTTTACCGCCGATTAATCCCTCATGCAGCACATATTCAACAACCCCTCTACAAATTGTGCCAGGACACCCGGAAAAAAGATAAAAGACCAGTTCAATGGACAGCTGAGACACTTGCCGTTTTTGAGAAGACGAAAGAACAACTCGCTAATGCAACTCTTTTAGCTCATCCACGTGCAGACCTACCGTTGATCTTAATGGTAGATGCATCGGATCGAGGCATGGGTGCTTCCCTGCATCACAAACGCGGAGACCATTTGGAGCCATTAGCATTCTTTTCAAAAATGTTTACACCCACTGAGTCCAGATACTCCACCTATGACAGAGAACTTCTGGCTTGTTACTCAGCAGTCAAATATTTCCGGCATCTGATCGAAGGTCGTGAATTTGTCATTTACACGGATCATAAACCTCTAACATACGCTTTTCAACAGCGGCCCGAAAATGCCTCACCACGTCAGCTGAATCATCTTGACTTCATAAGTCAATTTTCGACTGACATTCGGTACATTACTGGGCAAAACAACATTTCCGCTGATTTTTTCTCGCGGATTTCTTCCATTGCGGTCCCACCATCGCTCAAGTACGAGGACATCGCTGATGCACAAAAAGATGATCAAGAATTGTCCGAGTTGAAGAACTCGACCTCTTGCTCTCTTCAACTCAAGGATCTAACCCTTAACGACGGACAAACTCTCGTCGTGGACGCTTCCTCAGGACAACTCCGACCTTTCGTGCCTGAAAAATTTCGCAAACCAATCTTCGAGTCACTTCATAACCTTGCCCATCCTGGAGTAAAAGCAACTGTGGAAATGGTTCGGAAGCGATACATCTGGCCTTCCCTAGCAAAGGATGTGTCATTATGGTCTCGATCTTGTATTCCTTGTCAGAGATCAAAAGTTCATCGTCACACATCAGCCCCTGTTGGATGGTACGAACCCGTGGAGCGCCGATTCGCCCATATCAACATCGACTTCGTTGGACCACTTCCTCCCTCTCAAGGTTGTTCATACCTCCTCACTATGATTGACCGTTTCTCCCGATGGCCTGAAGCTGTTCCAGTACCTGACTGCACTGCCGAAACTGCCGCCAACACTATAATCTCAACGTGGATTGCCAGATTTGGAATTCCAGAGGTTATAACGTCAGACCGTGGCAGACATTTCGACTGTTCACTTTTTGAGCAGGTCACAAAAGCGTTGGGTATTCACCACATCAAGACCACAGCCTATCATCCTGCTTCCAATGGAATCATCGAGAGATGGCATCACATACTGAAGACCTCACTGAAAGCTCAGCTCACTGACAATTGGGTTGGCAAACTTCCTTTAGTGCTTTTGGGACTCCGTTCGTACATTCTGCCTACCTGTAACGCTACCCCGGCTGAAATGGTCTACGGCAGTGGAATCCGCCTTCCATCAGATTTTCTGGACCCCTCTCAGGAGACAACTCCTCAGAATGTTTTTGTGGCCCAACTCAAGGACAAATTGCGATGTTTGCAGCCCGTCCCACCGAAACATAAGGCAGCTACCAAAATTTTCGTGCACCAAGACCTGCAAACTGCTTCTCACATTTTCTTGCGGCACGACGCCTCCCGTAGAAGCCTCCAACCAGTATACGACGGGCCATTTAAAGTGGAATCACGCAGCGCCAAAATATTCGATATCATAACGCCCAGAGGATCTCAGACGGTGTCAATTGATCGTCTCAAACCAGCCTACATCCTGAATGACAGTGAACCGAACTTGCCACTACCAATACCATCTACCGTGCAACCACCCCCTGATCAACCACATCGTGAAACGCGGTCCGGGCGCGTTGTTCGTTTCCCAACGCGTTATGTCTCTACCGTTTCCACTGGAAGGGGAGTATGTGGCAGTGATCAGTGATTAAGCGTAACCAAGACAACAAAGAACAAACGACTGTTATATTTCAATCTGATGAATAAAAAATCTTTTTAGTTCTCTCACTGCATTCGGATTGTATTTTCTTTCTTTCCTTCTTTCCATCCCAAACTATCAATTTATTTAGTAAATTTAAGGAAACTAATTCGATTTTAGTGATTCCTATGGAACCGAAATAAATTTACTCTACTTGACTCGACTGTTGTATAAATTTCTGACTTTCGTCTCATGAGAGGTCCTCACCGCCATTTTGACATAATACATTTATTAATTTATATCATGTACCTATTATCATACATAACGTGTCAAGCTTTTTTCCAAACAAACCTGTGGAATTTCTTTAGGTTCGATTCTCGTGTCCCGCTGCTTCCTCGAGCCGCTCCTCTGCCTCTGGCTCCAGAATTCGGGGTGCTGCTGTTTGATGTGTCTTTCCATATTCGACCTGAAACACGACCCAATAACATGAAATACTTAAAATATTCAAGAGGGTTATTTCATTGGGAATCTACAAAAATGGTTCGATATCGATCGATATCTTGATTGATACTGGGCAGTTGAGTAGGTAAGTCCGCAGTTTTTTGAGCACTTAAGAATGTAGGTACCAACTAACTAAGGCATATGAGTAGGTAGATGCCAACTTACTAGAGCAATTTTGTAGGTAGGTACGACCTTGGTAGAGGACATAAGTAGTTGGATGCCAACTTACTTGACCACTTCTGTGGGTAAGTACTACTCTACTCGAGTACGTAGGAACTTACTCGAGCACTTAACTTGGCCACCTACAACTAGTGTTACTTTTCCTTTCTCAACGATGGATCTCCTACGCTGATGCCTTTGGCAAATCACAGGCACTCATCCGCAGTCGACATTGCCTTCATAAACTCTAGATGGGCTGGAAAACTCGACTGGAGTATCATGTTGGATACGATGGGCTCAAACCATTTTCCAGCAATTATCACTATGGACTCGGCTGAAGAAATCCTCAATCCACTTGCTCCATACAAGAAATGGAATTTTGCGAAGGCAGACTGGAATAAATTCCATCAATTTTGGACCAGCATGAAGAGCGGATGCACTCAACGCCACTCACGTACAACGATTTCGTTCAGTTGTTGACGGAAGCCTGTGATTATGCACTCCCAATACTTACACCTCGAACCTCAAAGCCCAACAAGTATTGGTGGAATGGGGAGTGTGCCTCCGCAGTCAGCAGCAGAAAAAGAGCCTTCCGAGAATTCAAGCTGACCCCTTGTTACCAAACGTTCATTGAAGTACAACGCATGTCTGCACTCGCCAGAAGAACTCTCAACACAATGGGATCCCTGCAATCGACCCCCATAAACGGGCTCTTGGCAGAGGCTGGCGAACCTCCTTTGAGCCACCGCCGCAAGATGCTTGCGGGCAGGGTTCGTGCCGATTTTCAATTTTCAATTTCCCTGACTTTTCCCTGATTTCCAGACCAAAAATTTCGATTTTTCCCTGACTTTTCACAACGTTTCAGGATCCTTTAAACAGTAACGTTTTGCATGAATCGAAAATTTTAGATGCGCAAATGAAGAAAAACAATATAACAAGTTTTTTATTCATAAAAAAACGAAGTTTACTTCAAACAAAGTAAGAGATAGAATCACAAGATAAAACACATAAAAGTTTTGAGTACGTGGTTTACATAAACCATACCTTACAAAGGTAAAGGGGTTTTCGACGCGTATCATGGATTTTTCGCAATTTTACACGGAGTGTTTTTTGGGGGGATATCACATCTTTTTGTTGTTGAAGTGGGTCAAGTTATAAAGAAGGTCTATGCAAAATTTCAAGTCGATTGGTCCTTTTACCCAGGCTGTAGACTCGTCAAAGTTGCCAAAATTAGCCTAAATTTCAGTTTTTTGTTTCTAAAAGTTTTTTATTTATTTATTTATTTATTTATTTATTGATACGGCCGAAGCCATTTTACAAAGAAGGAAAATAATTCGAGATTTCACCCGTAAAAGAAATTTAAGATAAATAGTACAAAAATTGATACTGGTGCACAAAGAGAAGTAATATGTGATAAAATGACGATGAAGAAAAGGAAAAAGAACTGTCACTGATACTGATAATTAGAAAGATTTTGGGTTAAGATAATGGGTTCAACTTTCAAAAGGCACTGGCTGATGTTAAAAGAAGCTCTGTGCAAAATTTCAAGTCAATCCGTGAAGGCGGAAAGGCCTAACTGATTAAGGAGAAGAAGAACAGGTAAGGGTGAAAAACCGAGTTTTTGAAGTTATATAACTCGGCTCCCTTTAAAGATATCGACTTGAATCTTTCAAAAGGCACTTGCTACACTTGAAACGAAGCTCCGTGCAAAATTTCAAGTCAATCGGCGAAGGTGGAGAGGCTGTAGCCTTGACCGACTGAAAAAAGTAGAAACACATGGTAATTGGTTTTTGAAGTTATATAACCCGGCTCCCTTCAGACCTAGCGACTTGAAACTTTCAGGGCTTTGTATTATCCACACCAAAAAGATCCAAACCAAATTGCAAGTTGATCGGTCAAGTAGGAGCCAAGATATGGCCAAAATTAGCCTAAATTACCCTAAATTTTAGTTTTTTGTCCCTAATTTTTTTTTGGTTGAGATAATGGGTTATTTCGTTCAAATGGCACTGAGACATGCTATAAAGAAGGTATGTAAAAAAATTCAAGTCGATTGGTCCTTTTACCCAGGCTGAAGACTCGTCAAAGTGGACAGAATTTTCCTAAAGTTTCTGTTTTTTTGTTTCTAAAACTTTTTTGGGTTGAGATAATGGGTTAAATCTTATATAAGGCTCTGTCTCAAGGTTAAATGGAGCTCTGTGCAAAATTTCAAGTCAATCGGTGAACGTGGAGAGGCTCCAACCTTGCCTGTCTGAACAAGAAGAAGAAGGAGAAGGAGAAGAAGAACAATCTAAGACCGAAAAACCGGGTTTTTGAAGTTATGTAGCTCGGCTCCCTTTAGACCTATCGATTTGAAACTTTCAGGGCTTTCTAATATCCACTCAAAGAAGACCCACACTAATTTTTAAGTTGATCGGTCAAATAGGAGCCGAGATATGGATACCTCGAAAACGCGTTTCGTGACGTCCAGTAAACATACACTCGGCACCGTTCGTTTTCTCAACTTCTTTGCTTGGCGGGGCGGAACGCTACCGCGTTCCTAGATAATAAAAAAAAAAAAAAAACTAGTGATGGGAAACTATTGATAGTTTGGACTATTGATAGTTAGTATCAATAGTTCATTTGGCTGCAAGTACGGGTAAGGATATGGTTTTTTGTTGCCACTGATTTCCAACTCAAACGTCTCTGAATATTGCGAGGTACCTATCAAGAAAATTTTAGGCTGAAAGTGAGAACCCTCTCCAGTTTTGGAAAGAAAAACAAGCATGCTGGGAAGCTTTGGGTGATGTCGCATGTCAACATTTGTCTACGCCAGCAACGTCCACACCAGCAGAACGAGTTTTCAGTGCTGCTGGTTACATTGTTCAAGAAAGACGAAATGGCCTTGACCTAAAACACGTCGACATGCTCATTTTCTTAAACCGAAACTTTTCTTTGTTGAATCTTGAAAAGGAAACAAAAATAACTTTGCCTGAGGATTAAAAATATAAAATGATTATAACTTCTGTTAATGCAAGTACCAGTTTTAAAGGAGTTTGCTTTTCACAATGTGCTTTACAGTTTGCAATTGACATTTTGACAACATAATGTGACCTTACCTTTCATTCCAAATAAAATTTGAGTCACATTGAATCTAGTTTTTTCTCAAATGATATGCATGCTGTGATATCGAGAAATATACAGAAAGTTGTAAAATTTAATGCAATAAATAGTTCCTTCTCAAAGCTATTACTTGAGGGTTTAAAAAATAAGAATATTGTGAGATTACCTGAATTTTGAATTGCAAAATCTTGTTCAATTCAATATACGTTTTTGTTTTAACTGATATATTTTTATTAATTCCTCTTCGATAAACTTCCATAACTTAGTGGGGAAAGCGTCGGGTTTTCTTTTTACAATTAGCTAAAACAATATTTTTTTAAGGTTGCCGATAGTACTATCGATAGTTTCAAAAACTATCGATAGTTCCGATAGTTCAGAACTATCGATAGTTCCGATAGTTCAGAACTATCGATAGTACTATCGATAGTTTCCCATCACTACCTACAACGAGGAACGATCAAAAAGTGAGAATACAAGACGTTTTGCGCAGCAGGAAAATGTTTGTTTTTAAATGTGGCACCCCAGCGGTATGGGCGGGATCATTCTGAACAAAACAAGAGGGCTTGCGTTCAAGTGCGACTGTTAGTTTGCTTTAGAGAGCCATTTGAAAGCCGAGTTCTTTTTGCTAAAGGTGAAAAAACCAGCAGAAATTCATCGCCAGCTTGTTAGTTTATTATCTTCGATAATGAACCATTGGAATCGCCCAAAGAAAAAATTTTTTTAACCCCCCCTCAAAATTTGTTGGTTTACGTTTCAAGAAAATCGAATAAAAAAAAATCCGTCCGTCCGCCGTCCGCGCCACTTTGCCCAGTTAGCGTTGAGTTAAAATTACGAAATTTTTTTTATGGGTTTCGACCAACCCCACAATGGTCCTCGAAACTTTTCATAACCCTAGGTCAAGGGGAAGGGGTTCAAAACGAATTTTGAAAATTTGAAAATCTCATATCTCGAAAAATTCATATAGAACGGTATGTTTTTTATTTCATATTTAGATAGAGTTTGTTCCGTAGAATTTTTTAAGACCATCCGCAGCTTTATAGGACCAGCCGTTCGTTCACAATGACGGCTCAAAGATTGTGCCTCACAACACGATCGTGACTCAAACTGTTGAAATACAGGTCCATTTTCATACTAACAAGCTCTTTGGAACATCATATGGCTTAAGTGATGTCGAGTTTTTTGTTCTGAAATACGTTTCGTGCTACGGAAATGAAGGTAATTTCGAATGTTTGTTGGTAGGTACTTCTTTTATAGAAAAATAATTTTTCTACGTCTAATTCTGTAATAATTATTATTACCGACGTAGTATTAAAACCCTCAGAATGATATCGTATTAATTAATCATAATTAATAATAATAATAATTAATAATAAATACAAATGATTAATACCTAACAATAAATTATAATAATTTTCACTAGGTACAGTAGAACCTCTCTAATCCGTCACCCTCGGGACTAGGAGTATGGTCGGAACGCAAAAAAGGTCGGATTATCAGAAAAAGTCATTAAATACGTCTGTACAAGAAAAAATGCTTGTATTATTCTCTTCAGTGATATAATAACCATACATATGTAATTATATTGCATTAAAAAGCCAGAATTCTTTGTTATTTATTAAATTAATTGCAAAAAAAGGATATATGTACTGAAAAAATTAGTAGTCTACTTGGAATAAAAGTCAGTGATAGATTTCTGTTTACAAGACGAAATTCTGGACTTAGCTGCAATGTTTATCCAATTTTTAATCCACAAGATGTCCATCGGTGTTGATGCTGGATTCTGCTCTATGTACTGAAGGCCGATTTCAAATGCATTCTAGGCATCGGTGTGTGAAATCTGGACAGGAGGCTCGTCAACATCACTGTCGAATTCTGAGTTCACGTTTTCATCACCATCATGTTCCAAAACCGCGACAACAATGTCGTCATCATTCAGCACTTCACTGGTTTCGCAGTTTTTGTCGAATTGTTCAATCCACTCTTCAACTTCACCAGCAGGGATTGAAGTATTCAGGGTTTGAAGATTTTTAACGATTTCCTGCATGTCGTTTTGCTCATCTTCGATCTGGTCAATTTTGGTCATAACTTCTGGCCAAAGCTTACGCCAAGATTTTCTTAGCGTGTCAGAGAGGGAAGAGAGAGATTCACTTGAATTTTCATTTTCGAAGAAATTTTCGTCGTACATACTAAACAAAAACAAACAAGTCGCCCGTCGTTGGGAGTTCCACAAAAATCGAGGGGCATGCAGGCAGGTCGGATTACCCGGAGCGTCGGACCATCCGAGGGCGGATTAGAGGGGTTCTACTGTACTTGATAAAATTATTAATAATTAGTGGTAATTCATAATAATAATTAATCTAACATTTAGGATCTAGACATTTAGACCTAATGATCTAAACAGAAGGGTGATCTGTACAAAGAAGATAATGAACTGTTGTGTCAAGAATTTGCAGAGTTTTTCTGTTTATGGAGAGGAGGTAATGACCCGCAATAACGTAGCCAAATTGTGTAGGGAATTCAAAACCGAGAGAACTGATGTTCATGACGAAAAGTCTGTGGTGACTCCGGAAATCGTGGAAGAAATGAACAATTTGAGTCGTGAGGATCGCCGACGAAGAGTTGTGGACATTTGTGAGTGTTTTCCTGATCTCTCATATGAAACCTTGCAAAACATCATTTCAGAAACCCTTGATTATCGCAAAACTCGATTTCAGGAGCCATGAATAGGAGCCATCAGTTCTCCCATTTCTTAATTCCCTACACCATTTGGCTACGTTATTGCGGTTCATTACATCCTTTCCATAAACAGAAACAAGCTGGCGATGAATTTCTGCTGGTTTTTCACCTTTACCAAAAAGAAAACGAATCACTTCGCCCACACAGCATCGGGCCGGCGACGGGTCGTAGGCACTGAGAATAGTATATTCTATTCTCAGTGGTCGTAGGTGGCGGGAGCGTTCATGGAAGCGCACATTTCAAAAGGCTCTCAATAGAGCAAACTAACGGTCGCACTTGAACGCAGGACCTCTTGTTTGGTTCAGAATGATCCCGCCCATAACGCTGGGGTACTGGGTTGCTCTAGGGTGTTGACTGTCCTGTAACTTGTTGGTAATGTTGGTCACTATAATTTGAAAACAAAATTTTCCTGCTGCGCAAAACGTCTTGTATTCTTACTTTTTCATTGTCCATCGTACTATTATTATTGCTATGAATATGACAATTAGTATTTACCTCAAAGTGAATCTGGCTTGACAATGGTCGCACCCGAAAGGCCTTTCTGTTCTGTGCCTCCGTTGTTTTTGTTTCGGTACCAAAACACCGTACCAAACACATGGTTGGAGAAAACAGGATTAAATGTCTCATGTACGCAGATGACGTGGTTTTACTTGCGGTTGGAGCGACGTCACTAAAGATCATGATCAGAGAACTGGAAGTGTATTTGGATACATGGAACTTGATCCTCAGCAAGGAAAAATCTATGGTCATGATTTGTGGTGGGCGTGGAGGGCGACGCGCGAAAAATGAAAAATTTGTTTATAAAGGGGAGCCATTGGTGATAACCAACCATTATAAGTACCTAGGTGTCATTGTGACTCCACAATTGGATCTGGGGAAACACCATAAGCAGAGGGTGAATCAGGCGAAGTTAGGTCTGGGTAGTGTGTGGGGTGAATTGATGAGGAGGAGAAATGTGCCTTTCGAAACTAAGCACAAAGTGTTCCTGGCCGCCACGCGCTCAGTGATAGGGTATGCTGCCCAGGTTTGGGGGTGGGAAAGGTTTGAGCAACTGGAGAAGTTCAACAGGCATTACATTAAAAAAGTTTTCGCATTGCCTCAAAATACTCCCAATTATATCATATACGCGGAAAGTGGGGTCGAACCTTTCGAGTTTTATTTCAGGAAGCTGCACATGGACTACGTGGTCCGAGCGTTGAAGCTCCCCAGGAATAGGTACCCGAGAATTGTGGCGGAGGAGGTGGTGAAAGCCAAGGTGTCGTGGTTTTCTGCGTACTGCGAGCTGGCGGATAGGCACAATGCACCTCTGGAGGGGTCGAGTCGAGGTCCAAGCTGGGAGAAGGTTTTGTTATCCCTCAGAGAAAAGAGCATAGAAGCGTGGAAGCGAGACCTGGACCGGGAGGTAAATGAGTCGCAGCATCACAAACTGTATGCACAACTGGACAGAACGGCGGGAGGTGGACGAAAGTATCTGGCGTGCACGTCCTTGGATATTACACGCGCTGTGTTTAGGGCCAGAGCTGAGATGGTAAATGTAAATTACAGGTGGTGGAGGGAGGGAACAGCAAACAAATGTTCAATGTGCAATTTGGATGAGCCAGAGACATGTTTTCACTTTATGGCTGTTTGTCCGGTGCTGAGAGAGTTCCGTGTGGCGTGCATGAGAAGGCCCCGATTGACAACTCTGGAGCTGAGCGACATTTTGGATGGAATTGGGGGATGGTCTGGCCTTGTGCTATACTTGAAGAAAGCGGGAAAATATAGAAAATTATGAGGTATGTTCCAACCTGACCAGTTCTTGAACTGGTTCAGGAACTAGTTCTGAGCAGAAGCCATGCGCATGATGAACTGCGTTCCAGCCTGTTTCAGTTCGTGAACTCAGTGCAGACAACGCGTTCCACCGCGGCCAGTTCATGAACTCAGTTCAGCTCAGTTCGGGAACTTCTTGCACTGAATTGAGATGAGGGTTGAGAACTCGAACTGGAAAGGTAACAGTGATCTCACGTAATAACCTCCCACAAAATCATTTGACTTCCTGAGTTTCACGGGAGAAGACGTAGTATAGTAGGGTTTTCTGTGGGAGAAGAAGGGTCCAGTTTGTTTTGTGTCTTTTATTTGTGGTTCTCGTTTTTAGCGTATTCTGGTACGTAAGTATTCATATCTCGACAAGATAAAATCATATCATAAAATAATTTATCATTTAAATCATTTTATCATAAAATCATATCTCGTAAGATAAAATACGTCTAAGTACAGTACCTTTAAAATAAATAATTTCTCGGAAAACTGTAAAGATAAAATTATAACCCACGAAATGAAAGATTGTTGGTGAACATGCGTGTATTTTCAAACCAAATAATTTTTGAATTAGGTACCTTCTTAAATAAATTAGATTGAAATAAAGTGCATTGTTTGAATGGAAGTCAACTTGGCCTACATTAAAATTAATTATAGGCAAACGATATAATAAGAACAATGTTGCAGTTTCAATTTAATTGAAAATTGCTTCAATTTGTCCACTGATTAATTTTGGTTTATTATCTTCGATAATGAACCATTGGAATCTCCAAAGAAAAAAAATTTTTAACCCCCCCTCAAAATTTGTTGGTTTAGGTTTCAAGATACGTAGATTCAGAAAATCGAATAAAGAAAAATCCGTCCGTACGTCCGCGGCACTTTGCCCAGTTAGCGTTGAGTTAAAATTACGAAATTTTGTTTCTGGGTTTGGACCAGCCCCACAATGATCCTCGAAACTTTTCATAACCCTAGGTCAAGGGGAAAGGGTTCAAAACGAATTTTGAAATTTTGAAAATTCCATATCTCGAAAAATTCATATAGAACGGTATGTTTTTTATTTCATATTTAGATAGAGTTTATTCCTAAGAATTTTTGAAGACCATCCGCAGCTTTGTACGACCAGCCGTTCGGTCACAATGACGGCTCAAAGTTTGAGCCTGTCAACACGAATCAAACGGTTGAAAGTGATGTCGAGTTTTTTGTTCTGAAATACGTTTCGTGCTACGGAAATGAAGGTAATTTCGAATGTTTGTTGGTAGGTACTTCTTTTATAGAAAAATTATTACCGACGTAATTTGTATTAAAAACCTCAGAATTATATCGTATTAATTAATCATAATTAATAATGATAATTATTAATACTAAATACACATGATTAATACATAACAATAAATTATAAACATTTTCACTAGGTACCTACTTGATAAAATTATTAACACACTAGTGGACACTAAGCGGTACTCAATACCGCATCTGTGCTAAATATGAGACAGGGCGGTAAATCTTCGCTTGATGTCTGACTCCCAATGGTATTCCTAGAACAGACTCCCTCCACAAATGTTCTTCGTCAAGTGCTATTGTTAACTATCCAATAAACTCAATAAATAGGTGTTCCTACTAAAATAATTCGGCAAAAAAGAATGTAAGGGTCTTCATCCGTATTTGTATTTTCGTTTATTTCCATTGCCCATGAGGGAAAACATTATCTAATTACCTGCTCTTATAATAAGTTTGATTGATTTGAATTTTTATATTTTCTAGCTATCTTCATTAAGTATACAGCTAGAAAATCCTCCCATCCAAAAAACTTCTTCTAACCTTCCCATTTATTGACAATAGATTTCAAGACCCAAAAATATTCAGAAATGATGGAAAATAAATGTGCGGTACAGGGTACCGCTAGCGTCTACTAACGTGTCACTCCTCATAGCGCCCACTAGTGGGTTAATAATCATTATTTTTAATTATTATTATGAATTATCACTAATTATTAGTGATAATTCATAATAATAATTAATCTAACATTTAGGATCTAGACATTTAGACCTAATGATCTAAACAGAAGGGTGATCTGTACAAAGAAGATAATGAACCGTTGTGTCAAGAATTTGCAGAGTTTTGAAGGTGTTCAGAAACGCGTAAGCATATAGTTTTTAGAACTATATTAAAAATAAATATTCAACAATTCCTGCCGCCACCCGGTAGTCCACAGTACAAGAATCTCTTTTTTTTTACAGAAGGAGCAGACAAATCAAGCTCTGCTTACACTTATTCTTGTTTTAAAGAAGTTACTTGAAGTAGGGTCAATGCTAGATACATTCCAGTTTCTAGTCCTAGACCAACTCAATTAATTAACCAAGACCGTTGAATGGGATTCTGAAATTCGGAATTTCAATTCGGATAGCGATAGAAGAAGAAGGTTACTCTGATCAAAACCGCCCTCAGCGCTACCTGCCGGAATAGTTCGGGTCGTTCCAGCTATTCAGTTCACGAACCTAACAGTTCTTGAACTCATCCCCACTACTCCTGAACTGGTTCGTGAACTCAGTTCATGAACTAGGTCAGGTTGGAACATACCTATGAGTAATTTGGTAGGAATAGGGATAGATTGAATTGTTTATCATTTATACTCGTATTGTCAAATTCAATGGTTATTGTATTGTATTGTATGGTTTTATACTAAGTATTATTTTGTATTGTGTTAAATTATTAAAAAGGTATTTATGTGACATGTTAAGTAAGGTATAGAGCATGTAAACAGAGTAAAGGCCGAACAAACGCCCTGCGACAATCCTAAAGGATTAGCAGTATAAGCGTGAATAACTGTTTATAGAAAATCCTATTAATTTTTTGAAATAAACGCTTTCTCTCTCTCTCTCTCTCTCTCTCTCTCTCATTTCAAAAGGCTCTCAATAGAGCAAACTAACGGTCGCACTTGAACGCAGGACCTCTTGTTTGGTTCAGAATGATCCCGCCCATAACGCTGGGGTACTGGGTTGCTCTAGGGTGTTGACTGTCCTGTAACTTGTTGGTAATGTTGGTCACTATAATTTGAAAACAAAATTTTCCTGCTGCGCAAAACGTCTTGTATTCTTACTTTTTCTTCGTCCATCGTACTATTATTATTGCTATGAATATGACAATTAGTATTTACCTCAAAGTGAATCTGGCTTGACAATGGTCGCACCCGAAAGGCCTTTCTGTTCTGTACCTCCGTTGTTTTTGTTTCGGTACCAAAACACCGTTTTTGATCACCATTTTGACTTCTTCCTGTGTACAAACATGAAAAGGCGAAATTTGAATCGTTGAATCGATAAAGAAAACGATAGTTGAATTGTGTTAAAAATCGAGTTTGGAGGAAGAGAAAACCGATAGTAAAAACATCTATTTAGGCACTTGTAGATCTGCTATTGTCCTTGAAACACACAACAACAAAAGACCATTCCGATATCGATATTGGTACCGACTGATACATCGAACCAAACATCGCTAGGTATCGATAATATTGGTTTACATAGTCCTTGGAACCTTGGAATCGATAAATCGGAAGCATAATCAAGGATATCTGTGGATACATCTATAGAAATAGATTCTAAACTTATTTCTGAAATAAGTTTAGAAATTATAGATAAGTTCAGCCATTTGAAATTAGAAAGTTTATATATTATATAAGTTATAGAAATAAGTTTAAAATACCCAGCCATGCAGCATGACTATAAGAGCGAATTTTCGAAGAAATAATTGGTTTTATGTAAAACGTCTCCATTAAAGAACATGATGTCCATGAAGAACATCTCAAGTAACAACCACGTTTCTTCATCTTCAAAGTGCTAAAGTTTGAGAACGAAATAAGATATCGCAATAATTGGAATTATTCCGACTTCACGATCGTATTCAGCGTGTAAAAACCGAATCGATAGGTGCCATTTCGGTGTCATGTGTCAGATCGATTGGTCTGTCCGAATCACTAAATACATCTCCCAATGGTATCTACGTAATGATTCAAATTGATGTTGATATTAGACTGAGTGATATCAATTCCTTGATTCGATAGTGGTTTCGATATCAGATATGGGACTCAAAAGGTAAATCTAAATCAACACAATAATATTATGTTATTATGGATTTAATTTTTTTTTCTTCAGGTTTCAATCGATGTTTTACTTCCAATATTAGACTTCATAATTTCGGCTCATTGATTCGATAGGTGCAGCTTTGATTCAGATACGTGATCGAAATGTTAATCTGAATCACTGTATCAATTTTTGTGGTAAAACAACTTTTTTTTTTAGGTTATTGATTTAATGGTACAATTGTTTTTATTGGTACCTATCGGTCAATAAAAATACCGCAAAATGGGGCCGCTTTTCTCAGTTTTTTTCGTACCTATAACTCGAAAAGTACGCATTCCACAGAAAATGTCACTGACTCTTTTTTAAAGAACATTAAATTCCTTGTCGGATGGCCTTTCAAAGGTAGAAATCGGCCCTGCTGTTCAGCCACAATTGACCGTCAAAGAAGGTCGAGAATGACTGCTCCGATTGAAAAATGTCATCGGACCAAAGTTGTAGGAAATCTGAGGGTAGTCAACTTTTTACCGAAGTTGGTCAAAATCGCCCATCTTTGACAGACAATTTGACGGCTGAACGGCTAGACCGATTTCAACGTTTGAAACGCCATCCGAAGTGAAATTTTATGTTTTTTTAAAATGGACACGTGTGACATTTTCTGTAGGATGCGTACAATTCGAGTTATAAACGAAAAACCGAAAAATGTTGTTGGTTTTTTGCCCCCCCCCCCCCCCCCCCCTGCACACATACCTCTACCATCCCCAAACAACGTTTCAAAAACTTTGAAATTGAGTCTAGCTCACCCCGATTTTTCGTGCATGAGTACTACTGGTAACGTTTATTCTTAAGGTATAGAATGATTCGATAGTAGGTCGTATCGATACTCTAGTTCCAATATTGAACTGAGTGATATCGATTTTTTGATTCGGTAGGTGGTGTGTCGATATCTGATACAGGTAATCAGAAGGAGCCATATCGATGTAATCAAACGGTAAATCTGGATCACTGTATCGATTTTTGGTTTATTATCTTCGATTTTTGTATGTATCTATCAAATGATTTGATAGTAGGTCATATCGATATTTTAGTTTCGTTATCAGATTCGGTAATAAAGACTCAGTACAATTATCGTTCCGTCTGGTCAACGGTACATTCATGTCGATTTTTATTACAAAAATCGGCATGAATGTACCGTTGACCAGTCGGAACCCTCATAATTTTTTGTTCTTCTTACTTTTCTCTCGACGAGTCGCCCTCCGGTCAGCTGCAGGCCCCTGAAAAGGTCTTTCTGAAGGTTCTGGTAGATGAGGGGTGGCGGTATGAAATACGGAAACGTCAAATACGGATAGAGAACTTCGGGCTCCTTCTTTTTCAGCGAGAGGTCTGAAAAACGCAATTTGCAAACAATAGGATAAGAACCTGCGTTATTCATAGTTTACGTAACGTGCCGAATGACGAGGTGGCGAGCACATATTTTGACACGTGGCGGCGACAGGAGGATGACGGTAGGGATACGACGTACGAATCGGCGGTACGAGACGGAAAAACACATTTTTCGCCGTTATTTCCCATTTTTCCGTCATAAGGAAAACTCGAAATGATTTTGGTACAACAAAAAGTTGTGGAGAATTAAATTTCGAACCGATTGACACCACAAAGTGCTCCAATGGTTGATTAATAAGGAAGTTATTGAATTTTAAAGTAACTCATAGTCGAAAAGTACGGGAATGTGCAATGTGCGGGTCGGTTGTACAAGCCAAATTACGACTCCGACTCGTACAAATTTTTTTTTAGCTCATTTTACATAGATTTTGATGCTGATTCCGAATACACCCAAAATTGGTGCTTAACATGGGTTTTTCGCAACAAATTAGGACGTCGATTTTTTAGGAATTGGATATTTAATTATCGATTATTCGCCTGTTCCGCCACCACATAAATACAGAAAACAATAAATATAACTAAATAAAATTAGTTCACTTACCGATGGGGAGGTCCATCTGAGTGGCGGCCTCTTTCGTGTGCCGGTTCCTCAGGTGCCGCTCGCAGTTCGCTTTCGTCGTGAAGGCGAATTTGCAGACCGAACATTCGAAAGGGCGGTCCCCGTTGTGAGAGCGCATGTGCTGAACGAGAACCGATCTGTCGCTCGAAGAGTACGGGCAGAGGTTACAGTTGTAGACGGGGCCTGAGAAACAGGCGCAAACACGAATGAGCATGCGATGAGGTTTCTACAAATTTTTGAGGATTCGCACTAACACAAGAAGTGAAATGAGTTTGACAGGGGGAGGAGCTAAAAGTGAAAGGAGATTTGAAGGGGGGGAGGAGCTATAAGGGAAAGGTAGGCGATTGTGATTGGCTGGTTACGTGAAAGGAGGGTTGAATGACCACCTCAAATGTATTCTAATTCGGATTAATATAAAACGGCGTTATAAGCGTAACAAGAATTTTCCAGTTTGCTTGTGAACAGCTAAATATAAGACAAACAACATATAAAGGAGTATCTAAACAGTAAATTACTTGTCTCGCCAAATTTTGATGTAATTTGTAAGAATCCGAGGTTTGGAGGGGGAGGAGCTAAAAGTGAATGGAAAACAATTGTGACTTGCTGGTTATACGAAAAGAGGGTCGAAGGAGGAGGAGCTAAAAGTGAAAGGAGGTTGGAAGGGGGAGGAGCTAAGAAGTGAAAGGAAGGCAATTGTGACCTGCTGGTTACAAAAAAAGAGGGTCAAAGGAGGTTGGAAGGCGGAGGAGCTTTTTTTTAAATTTATACATCATTTATTTATTATAACTACAATACATTTCATATTTACAAGACGTCAATGCTACGACCCCCTTCAAGATGACTTGTGCTGGGAGTCGGAGTGGTTTACTACTATCATTTGTTCTTATTTCCTAATTATTAATTATGTTACACTGTGAAATAAGAAAAGAAACAATATAAGCAGACTGCTAGAAGAAAAAGAAAACAAAACTTCCTTCAAGTGGAAGCATCGGTAGGTACCTATTCCTACAACACCGCTCCATAATGCATACGGATAAACAAAATGACCAGGAGCGAGTCAAATCATATCATAGTAGAACAACAAAAGCGAGAAAAAAAAAATTATAATACCTCTCACTGATAAAACGGGGCAACAAAAGCAAACACGAATTATAAAATCCCCAGTCATGCAGCATGACTATATGATTGAATTTTCGAAGAAATGATTGGTTTAATGTAAAACGTCTTCATTGAAGAACATGATGTCCATGAAGAACATTTCATGTAACAACCACGTTTCTTCATCTTCAAAGTGCTAAGGTATAGCAATTCTGACTTCCCCATCTTATTAAGCGTGTAAAAACCTAAAAATGAGGTGCCACTTGACAGACCGCTTCATTTTTGGAATTTATGGGGAATTCCTCCCCTAAAACTCCCCAAAGCCCCCCCTTAGAGCGGTCCGATTCTGCCCATCTACCAACTTAGCCTGTCGATTTTGGTTTATTATCTTCGATAATGAACCATTGGAATCGCCCAAAGAAAAAAAAATTTTAACCCCCCCTCAAAATTTGTTGGTTTACGTTTCAAGATACGTAGATTCAGAAAATCGAATTAAAAAAAATCCGTCCGTCCGCCGTACGCCGTCCGCGGCACTTTGCCCAGTTAGCGTTGAGTTAAAATTACGAAATTTTGTTTCTGGGTTTGGACCAGCCCCACAATGATCCACGAAACTTTTCATAACCCTAGGTCAAGGGGAATGGGTTCAAAACGAATTCAAGTGAATGCCGGTCGTGACTGGCTGGCGGCGTAAAAGGGTGGTTTGAAGGGGGTGGAGGTAATAGAGAAAGGAGGTTGGAATGGGGAGGAACTAATAGTGAAAGGAACCCAACGATTGAATATTGAAGTTTTACATCCGATTTTGAACCCTCCAACAGTCAGAATTAATTTTTGTCGTCAATTTCCCCCACAAAACTAAACTGTTTAGAAATAAACCAAAATAACTATTTTGATGAAATTTCATCAGGGTTGTGAGGGGGGAACACTCGTCTAATTTCAAGTCGAACTACAATTTAGTCGACTTATAATTCGGTAGGACCTCGAAGAAGAGAAGAGAAAACGGTCAGTCGGCAGATCGGTCGGATTCCGATGAAAATCCGAACCCACTCTCTAAAAAACATTTAATATTGATAATAATAATAATAATATTACCTAAATATTATTATAAATTTTACAACAACAATCACGAAGTCGTCGCTTACCGATGAGGTGGACTCGGTTGTGACTTTTGAGGGCTCTCAGATTGGGGAAAACGGCCGAGCAGAGGCGGCAAGTGAATTCTCCTTTCGCCTATGAAAAATCATCCAACATATGAGCGAAATTTTTGAATATTTCAACAAAAGATGAAATTCAACTGAAAAATTGTGAAGCAAACAAACACAAAATTTAACTATTAATAATTAATAGTTAACAATTATTGTGACGTAGACATACAAAATTTAGCTGTAAATTGTGACTCAAACTCGAAATAGAACTACAAACTGAGACGTGAAAATACAAAATTTATCTGTAAATCGTGACTAGCAAACACGAAATTTAATTTTAATGGTGAAGTAAAAACATCAAATTTAGCTGTAAATTGTGACGCGAACATACACAAAATTTTACTGTAAAGTAATTGTGTCGTAAAAATACAAAGTAGCTACAAATCGTGACGCTGACTAACACGAAATGTGACAATTAATTGTGACTTACAAATACTAAATTTAGCTGTAAATTGTTACTTGAACACGAAATTTAACTGCAAACTGAGACGTGGAAATACAAAATTTAGCTGTGAATTTTGACTCAAACAAACACGAAATTTAACTGTAAATTGTGAAGTAAAAATACCAAATTTACCTGTAAATCGTGATGCCAACAAACAGGAATGTTAACTGTTAATTGTGACGTAATAATACCAAATTGAGCTGTAAATTGTGATGCGACATTTTATACAAACTGAAACAATTTAGCTAAATTGGGTAATTCGGTTGTAAAAGTAGCGCGGAAAAAATTGGTTGTACATAATTTGAAAAGTGTAAATTTGATAAAACAAGTACAACAAATACATTTGGCTGGGATTGGGACATAGGTATGTAAAATGTTGATATTCACCTTCATTTTTCTGAACTCCTCGATGAAGCAGTCCTGCTCCTCCTCGTACTCAGGGGACCTTTCGAGCTCGAGGCTCGCCAGAAACTCCCTTTTAGACGACAAATCGTACCCTTCGATATTGTTGTTGTCCTCGAACCGCCGCCTCTTCGGGTTCGAGCCTGAGTCCTGTCCGGAAAAAACGGGGCATTTAGAGTTTGTCGAAGAAATAATAATAATGATAACACTAATTTGCTAAATCGATCATTTAAGAGGACTAAAAATTCCTTTAGATGATGTTTTTGGACTATTTTTGGTGAAGAAATGAATCTGTGTAACTGATCTTGTTTTGGAGTATTTGTAGTACGTATATAAAAATATAGACATTAAAAGTTAGGTTTCCTATATACCTACATACCACAGATCGTGAGCGAAACTTTTGACAGCCTAAAAACCTCGACCTTTTTTTTCGGGGAGCCGCCTTTTAGAACACCTGCGTTTTCAAAATACTGTATTCCACCTTTCTGTCCCACGCTGTTTCATTGGCTTCGTTACCCCACTCCTATACTCGTTCATCTATATATAGGTAACTTTAGGCTGGCTAGTTAAGTTGTTACTTCTGTGATCTGGAGGCAAGAACTTCCCTGTTGGAGTCTAACTCCATTTTATAAACTGTAAGTTACAAATTATTGTGCATCCTATACACCATTTTAATATGAATCAGTACTACATTTTCAATATCAACAATTAATAATAACATTTTAATACGTATTTGTACATTGTAATAGCATGTCCAACATATTGTATTCTATTCTACCACGGGTTATTTTCCAAATCAACAATTTTTTAATAACATTTTAATACGTATTTGTATATTGTAATAGCATGTCCAACATATTGTATACTATTCTACCACGGATATTTTCCAATTATTATCATGGACTCTATTAGTCCCAGCACAATTTGTCCAGCAACTTTTGTTGTCAACAATAACGTCATTTGTCTAACCAAATTGTTTAAAAACTACCTATAACTAAATTATTATCATACACACCATTAGTGCTAGCACAATTTGTCCAACAACATTTGTTGTCAAAAAAAAAAAAAAAATATATATATATATCGTGCTCCCAACGTTTCGAAGAATATATTTTTTCATCTTCAGGGCCTAAAAACAGTTTCATAATATTACCATTAATTAATTACAGTTGTATCGTGAGAAAGTTGTTATAGTTATTTAGTTATAGGTAGTTATGCAAATTTTGTTATAGTTGTGAACGAACGGCTGGTCGTACAAAGCTGTGGATGGTCTTAAAAAATTCTACGGAACAAACTCTATCTAAATATGAAATAAAAACTCTGCAAATTCTTGACACAACGGTTTATTATCTTCCTTGTACAGATCACCCTTCTGTCTAGATCACTAGGTCTAAATGTCAAGATCCTAAATGTTAGATTAATTATTATTATCAATTATCACTAATTATTAACAATTTTATCAAGTACCTAGAGAAAATTATTATAATTTATTGTTAGGTATCAATAATTTGTATTCATTATTAATAATTATTATTATTAATTATGATTAATTAATACGATATAATTCTGGGGTTTTTAATACTAAGTCGGTAATAATTTTTCTATAAAAGAAGTACCTACCAACAAACATTCGAAATTACCTTCATTTCAGTAGCACGAAACGCACCTCAGAACAACCAACTCGACATCACTTTCAACCTTTTGATTCGTGTTGACAGGCTCAAACTTTGAGCCGTCATTGTGATCGAACGGCTGGTCGTACAAAGCTGCGGATGGTCTTAAAAAATTCGACGGAACAAACTCTATCTAAATATGGAATAAAAAACATACCGTTTGATGAGAATTTTTCGAGATATGGAATTTTCAAAATTTCAAAATTCGTTTTGAACCCCTTCCCCTTGACCTAGGGTTATGAAAAGTTTCGAGGATGATTGTGGGGCTGGTCCAAACCCAGAAACCAAATTTCGTAATTTTATCTCAACGCTAACTGGGCAAAGTGGCGCGGACGGCGGACGGACGGATTTTTGGTTTATTATCTTCGATAATGAACCATTGGAATCGCCAAAAGAAAAAAAAATGTTAACCCCCCCTCAAAATTTGTTGGTTTACGTTTCAAGATACGTAGATTCAGAAAATCGAATAAAAAAAAATCCGTCCGTCCGCCGTACG
The DNA here is from genome assembly GCA_963920205.1 of Stenodema calcarata. Lineage (NCBI taxonomy): Eukaryota > Metazoa > Arthropoda > Insecta > Hemiptera > Miridae > Stenodema > Stenodema calcarata. The sequence goes on from OY986065.1 coordinate 9,533,529, forward strand.
CCGTCCGCCGTCCGAGGCACTTTGCCCAGTTAGCGTTGAGTTAAAATTACGAAATTTGGTTTCTGGGTTTGGACCAGCCCCACAATGATCCACGAAACTTTTCATAACCCTAGGGGAAGGGGTTCAAAACGAATTTTGAAATTTTGAAAGTTCCATATCTCGAAAAATTCATACAGAACGGTATGTTTTTTATTTCATATTTAGATAGAGTTTGTTCCGTAGAATTTTTTAAGACCATCCGCAGCTTTGTACGACCAGCCGTTCGTTCTCAATGACGGCTCAAATATTGTGCCTCACAACACGATCGTGAATAAAACTGTTGAAATACGGGTCCATTTTCATACTAACAAGCTCTTTGGAACATCATATGGCTTAAGTGATGTCGAGTTTGTTGTTCTGAGGTGCGTTTCGTGCTACGGAAATGAAGGTAATTTCGAATGTTTGTTGGTAGGTACTTCTTTTATAGAAAAATTATTAGCGACGTAGTATTAAAAACCCCAGAATTATATCGTATTAATTAATCATAATTAATAATAATTATTATTAATAATAAATACGAATTATTAATACATGGGTCATTCTAAAATTATGGGACTTTTCATGTCACAAAGCCTTCACACGTCAACAATTCGAGGTAAACTGTTTTTTATTTTTCTACAAGGTAGAACACCACTGTTCCTACATGATTGCATGAAGTTTTGGCCTAATAGGTGATTACATGATTAATTAGAATATGCTGAGTACCCCAATTCTCACGACCTGCAACTGTCACAAGGTGTAGGTTGCCTAATTCTCATATTTTTTTGTACCTTTTGCACCGAGTTTTAAAAGATTAAAAAAACATTTTTAGACTCAGGTTACTCTCTCCTTCAATAATAATTTAAGGAAAAACACAAAACGCAGCTCTAGATCATACATTCAGACGGTTTTTTGTCTGTCACATGGTTTTGTTCTCACGACCTACAATTTTTTTGAATCTTCCGCCATAGCCAAAAAAAGGGAAATTTTGCACTAACAGTGAGTGGAGGCAACACTGTTCCATCATGGCTTCCCAAGAACCCACGTGTTGACTAGCTCAGTTTATGGTCTGGCCCTTGGAGAAGAAGGTGAGTTCTTGATTTCTTGAGCGTGTTTTTATACTTTCTCAAAACCTACAACACTCTCATTCAGTGACTAATTCGTTTTAATGGGTAACTATAGTTAGTTATTACTGATATGAGTGTGGGGTTGGTCTGTGATGTTTTTTCATTCCAAAATACCTCCCCCTGAGGACAGCATACCATGGAAACGTATGAAATCTCACGACCTACAACCCTCACAACCTACAAAGGTCGAAAATTCGAAATTGTAGGTTGTGAGAATCAGTCATAGGGTGTGAGAATATTGGTTTTCCCAACAGTGATTGCGTCGTTTTGATTTGATATTCAGGCCGTGTGATGTTCAAAATCCATTGGCAAGGTTGTCCGAAGTTAGTAAACTTTGTTTCGTTCCTTATTGTCTTCGCACTGCGGCTCCAAATGAATGTGTTCATCAACAATTTACAAAAATTCTTAGTATTTTTATGGTTCAATTCCAGACTCCCAAACGAATGATGGCTACAAAAAAGAAGGTGTCCAAAGAAAAATGGAGGGAATACTACCTCAAAAGAAAAGAAAGGATCAAGAATGATCCGGTCCTGGCAGCCCTTGAAGCAGAGAAGGAAAGGAAAAAACGCGAGAGGAAGAAGGCTCTAAAGCAGGTAAAATTGGTCGCTGATATGTCTGAGAGAGAATTGAGGAAACAACGGAAAGAATGGCGTAAACGATCGAAGAAGTGCTATGACAAGAAAAAGGAACAACAGCGTCTTGAAAATTATATGGACGAACATTCTCCTCCACGAAGCGAAGCTGGTGACGCTGATGGTCGTATCAATTCTGGACGTAAAAAAGTCAGGAGTGGAAGGTCGAAACTCGACCGCCTTTACAAAAACGAGCAGGAGAAAAATGAGAAATTAGCACGCGAGAATGCGCGCCTGCGACAAAGATTGTCCAGGCTTCGAAGAGGAATTAAAAGCGATGCAAAATCGCCAAGAAAAATAGTGTCTGGACTATTAAGACGTGGGGATCAGCGTGAAATTCGGCAAAGACTGATTTTTGGTGAAGCGTTCAAGCGGCAACTGCGAGAAAATTATAAAGTTCTGAGGGGCAGGAAGGAAAAAAGAGAATTTGGTAAAATTGTGGGCGGTAATGGGAAAATCCTGAAGAAATATCGCTTGATTTCTCAACTTGGAGACATCTCAAGTAAAGAGTTCAAAGGCTTGATGACCAATAACACTCAGCTGAAACAACGAGCAAGAAAAATCAACGAGATGGTTAAAATGGACCTTCAAACCTTTTTTGAGGATGACGAGGTGTCGAAGTTATGCCCAGGTAAAAAGGACTGCATAACCAAACGTGGCACCAATAAACAGAAGCGAGTTTTGTCCAATTCGCTCAAAAATCTGCATGCCAAATTCTTGCAAAAAGTTGACTACAAAATTTCCTATGCGTCTTTTTGCAAACTCAAGCCGTTTTGGGTTGTGGCGCATCACGTTTCTCAGAGGGATACGTGCATGTGCAAAATACATGCCAATATCGAAATGCTGATGAAAGCTCTCTACAATGCTGAGATCATCGACTGCTCGGATCCCATGGAATTTGCGAAACACATTTGCTGTGACATTGGCAGTGTGGATTGTTTGCAGAGAACGTGCCAAAAATGCAAGAACTCGTTCATCCCCTTTTTGGAGTTTGAGGAAGACGCTGACATAAGCTTCAATAAGTGGCAAACTAGAACTGATACCTACCAAGGGAAAAACAGAAAAAAGAGGTCTGTCAAGCACGTCGTGAAGGAAACTGTCACCATTACCGTCATGAATGCTGTCGATGCATTTGAAGACGACTATAAAAAGTTCCTCTATCACGAAGGTAATGTAATTCACCAGTTCCGTAAAATAAAAGCTCTCAAGGCTGGACTAGCTGCTGATGAGGTCCTTATTCACTGCGATTACAGTGAGAACTACACGATGAAGTATGCTTCTGAAATACAAGCATTTCATTTTGGCGGTAGCCGTCAACAATACACGCTTCACACCTCCCAAATTTATTACAAGAGAAATGAATACAGCAACTTGTCGTCCCAATCTATGTGCACTCTGTCACATTGTTTGGACCACGGTCCTGCCGCGGTATGGGCACACATTCAACCGATTTTGGATTTCATCAAGAATGTCAGGGAGCAGGGAGGGGTCAAGTGAAATGTTTACCTGAAAATTCCATCATCAATCTGTCGATGATTATCATAATTTAATGGTTCAAAGGTACTGACTAGATTGCAAAATTTTCATGTTTTTCATGTTTTAAAACTTTTTTTTTAAACTCTAGCTCGTTTAATAGTTTGAAGTTAATAGTCTGTGCTTAGAATTCTAGTCTCTTGTGAATTTTAGTCTTCTGCGTTATGTGCAATTCTTGCAAAGTGAAACTAGTAATATGAGTGATTCTAGTTCTATGATTATTCGACTTCTTCTAAGTCATCACGTCAGTTTGTATGAACCTGACGTTTGTACCTGAAAATACCTGACAGTTTCCTATTTTTTGGAGTATTTTTTTGTACTTTTGATAGAATACGGTGTTGGTTCCTAAAACGTGTTGTTCAACGTTGGGCCAATATAAGTTTACTGTGTTGCTTTCGTTTAAAATAAAATATTTTACAAAGAAGGAAGTGGAGTTTTTCTCACAACCTACAATTATTCTCACGACCTACAAAGTGATTATTTGTCAAAATTTTCAAAATTCAGTATTTCAAAAACTACGAGGTAAAGTGTGTTCCCGCTTCAGGATGTTACTAAGAGAACCCTACAAAGACCGTAAAAACAAAAAAAAATAGGAAAATCAGCCTTTTACATTTGGCTTGTTTGACACCTGAAAAAGTCCCATATTTTTAGAATTACCCACCTAACAATAAATTATAATAATTTTCAGTAGGTACTTGATAAAATTGTTAATAATTAGTGATAATTGATAATAATAATTAATCTAACATTTAGGATCTAGACATTTAGACCTAGTGATCTAGACAGAAGGGTGATCTGTACAAAGAAGATAATGAACCGTTGTGTCAAGAATTTGCAGAGTTTTTTTTTATTCGATTTTCTGAATCTACGTATCTTGAAACGTAAACCAACCAATTTTGAGGGGGGGTTAAAAAAATTTTTTCTTTGGGCGATTCCAATGGTTCATTATCGAAGATAATAAACCAAAAATCCGTCCGTACGCCATACGCCGTCCACGGCACTTTGCTCAGTTAGCGTTGAGCTAAAATTTCGAAATTTTTTTTACGGGTTCCGACTAACCCCTCAATGATCCTCGAAACTTTTCATAACCCTAGGTCAAGGGGAAGGGGTTCAAAACGAATTTTGAAATTTTGAAAATTTCAAACCTAGAAAAATTCCCATCAAACGGTATGTTTTTTATTTCATATTTAGATAGAGTTTGTTCCGTAGAATTTTTTAAGACCATCCACAGCTTTGTACGACCAGCCGTTCGTTCACAATGACGGTTCAAAGGTTGAGCCTGTCAACACGATCGTGAATCAAACGGTTGAAATACAGGTCAATTTTCATACTAATACAGGTCAATTTTCATACGAGCTGTTTGGAACATCATATGGTTTTAGTGATGTCGAGTTTTTTGTTCTGAGGTACGTTTCGTGCTACGGAAATGAAGGTAATTTCGAATGTTTGTTGGTAGGTACTTCTTTTATAGAAAAATTATTACCGACGAAGTATTAAAAACCCCAGAATCATATCGTATTAATTAATCATAATAAATAATGATTATTATTAATAATAAATACAAATTATTAATACCTAACTATAAATTATAATAATTTTCGTTAGGTACTTGATAAAATCATTAACAATTAGTGATAATTCATAATAATAATTAATCTAGCATTTAGGATCTAGATATTTAGACCTAGTGATCTAGACAGAAGGGTGATCTGTACAAAGAAGATAATGAACCGTTGTGTCAAGAATTTGCAGAGTTTTTTAATTCGATTTTCTGAATCTACCAACGTATCTTGAAACGTAAACCAACAAATTTTGAGGGGGGTTAAACAATTTTTTTTGCTTTGGGCGATTGCAATGGTTCATTATCAAAGATAATAAAATCAGTAAACCAAAATAAAATCTTTAAAAAAAAAAATTATTTTTTTTGGGCGATCAAAAAAACCACTTATTTTTGGCAAATGTCCCAAGTACATACACAGTTTTATATCTAATGTCAAAGTGCGCGGAGCTTCGGTACATTTAGTAAATTCAATAAGCACCAACATTTTGAAATTGCGAAAAATGTCCTCAAAATTTAATATCAAAGTGGTAGAAACAGCTGATTGTTCGATACATAAGGTATGTTCCAACCTGACCTAGTTCATGAACTGAGTTCACGAACCAGTTCAGGAGTAGTGGGGATGAGTTCAAGAACTGTTAGGTTCGTGAACTGAATTGCTGGAACGACCCGAACTATTCCGGCAGGTAGCGCTGAGGGCGGTTTTGATCAGAGTAACCATCTTCTTCTATCGCTATCAGATATCAGAACTCAACAATTTCCGAATTGAAATTCCGAATTTCAGAATCCCATTTAACGGTCTTGGTTAATTAATTGACTTGGTCTAGGACTAGAAACTGGAATGTATCTAGCATTGACCCTACTTCAAGTAACTTCTTAAAAACAAGAATAAGTGTAAGCAGAGCTTGATTTGTCTGCTCCTTCTGTAAAAAAAAAAGAGATTCTTGTACTGTGGACTACCGGGTGGCGGCGGGAATTGTTGAATATTTATTTTTAATATAGTTCTAAAAACTATAATATAGTTTTTAGAACATATTATGCTTACGCGTTTCTGAACACCTTCAAAACTCTGCAAATTCTTGACACAACGGTTCATTATCTTCTTTGTACAGACCACCCTTCTGTTTAGATCATTAGGTCTAAATGTCTAGATCCTAAATGCTAGATTAATTATTATTATGAATTATCACTAATAATTAGTGATAATTCATAATAATAATTAAAAATAATGATTATTAATAATTTTATCAAGTAGGTACCTAGTGAAAATGATTATAATTTATTGTTATGTATTAATCATTTGTATTTAGTATTAATAATTATCATTATTAATTATGATTAATTAATACGATATAATTCTGAGGTTTTTAATACTACGTCGGTAATAATTTTTCTATAAAAGAAGTACCTACCAACAAACATTCGAAATTACCTTCATTTCCGTAGCACGAAACGTATTTCAGAACAAAAAACTCGACATCACTTTGAACCGTTTGATTCGTGTTGACAGGCTCAAACTTTGAGCCGTCATTGTGAACGAACGGCTGGTCGTACAAAGCTGCGGATGGTCTTCAAAAATTCTTAGGAATAAACTCTATCTAAATATGAAATAAAAAACATACCGTTCTATATGAATTTTTCGAGATATGGAATTTTCAAAATTTCAAAATTCGTTTTGAACCCTTTCCCCTTGACCTAGGGTTATGAAAAGTTTCGAGGATCATTGTGGGGCTGGTCCAAACCCAGAAACAAAATTTCGTAATTTTAACTCAACGCTAACTGGGCAAAGTGCCGCGGACGGCGTACGGACGGATTTTTCTTTATTCGATTTTCTGAATCTACGTATCTTGAAACGTAAACCAACAAATTTTGAGGGGGGGTTACAATTTTTTTTTCTTTGGAGATTCCAATGGTTCATTATCGAAGATAATAAACCAAAATTAATCAGTTGAAGCAATTTTCAATTAAATTGAAACTGCAACATTGTTCTTATTATATCGTTTGCCTATAATTAATTGTAATGTAGGCCAAGTTGACTTCCATTCAAACAATGCACTTTATTTCAATCTAATTTATTTAAGTAGGTACCTAATTCAAAAATTATTTGGTTTGAAAATACACGCATGTTCACCAACAATCTTTCATTTCGTGGGTTATAATTTTATCTTTACAGTTTTCTGAGAAATTATTCATTTTAAAGGTACTGTACTTAGACGTATTTTATCTTACGAGATATGATTTTATGATAAAATGATTTAAATGATAAATGATTTTATGATATGATTTTATCTTGTCGAGATATGAACACTTACGTACCAGAATACGCTAAAAACGAGAACCACAAATAAAAGACACAAAACAAACTGGACCCTTCTTCTCCCACAGAAAACCCTACTATACTACGTCTTCTCCCGTGAAACTCAGGAAGTCAAATGATTTTGTGGGAGGTTATAACGTGAGATCACTGTTACCTTTCCAGTTCGAGTTCTCAACCCTCATCTCAATTCAGTGCAAGAAGTTCCCGAACTGAGCTGAACTGAGTTCATGAACTGGCCGCGGTGGAACGCGTTGTCTGCACTGAGTTCATGAACTGAAACAGGCTGGAACGCAGTTCATCATGCGCATGGCTTCTGCGCAGAACTAGTTCCTGAACCAGTTCAAGAACTGGTCAGGTTGGAACATACCTATAGTAACGAAGGAATTTACCTCTGAATCGAGCTCATCGTCCGTCGTGTACGAGTCGTCGTGACGCATCGCGCTCGCCGAGAGGTCTGAAACAAACAAAATAAAGAAAAACTTCAAATATCATTTTTATATGAAAATTATTACACCTGAAAACGCACTCCTAATAAAACGCTTCGAAATTAACGCTGTAGAAAATGAAATTCTGTGTCAAATGTTGTAGAAAATGAAATTCTGCGTCAATCTGAGGTCTCAAAATTGAATCCACAATAATAATAATTATTATTATTATTATCGGCGAATTGTAGCACGTGCTCTTCGCCAAAAATCGTGGATGCCACCTAAAGAGATCCGATTGATCTCATTCGGCGCCAAACTTCATTTACTTCTTCTTCATTTACACAAACTTCATAATTACTCCAACCTAACAATAAATTATAATAATTTTCGCTAGGTACTTGATAAAATGATTAATAATTATTTATAATTCATAATAATAATTAGTCTAACATTTAGGATCTAGACATTTAGACCTAGTGATCTAGACAGAAGGGTGATCTGTACAAAGAAGATAATGAACCGTTGTGTCAAGAAACTTTTTTGAAATTTCGACAATGTCATATCCCTAAAAATTTACATGAAACGGTGTAATTTTTAGTTCACTTTTGAATGACCTGGAAAATTACACCGTTATTGGATTTTTATTACACCAATTATTGGATTTTTGTACGACCAGCCGTTCGTTCACAGTGAGCGCACAAAGGTTTAGGAGAAACACTAAACTTCGCGTCTAAAACGGCCGTTAGGTCGGTCAACCCCCCAGACGCCCAACATTGAAACTACTTTGTTTTCATCTTCCCGGTAAACTACAGACTGGAAATTTTGACCGTGAGTCGGGGATCGACCACATTGCGATATTCATTCGGTTTCTCATCCATAAAATTGTTTAAATAATACCTTTTTGTAATAATTTTGTAATAATAAGCTATTGACTTGAAATTTTAAAAGTGGGTCAGAACTGGATGACAATGCAATATTCACTCGGTTTGTATGACATGGTATATTATTGTATGTATGATTTGGTAGAGTACAGTATGATATGATATGAAAGAAATTCGTATGGTATTTTAAATTTAATTTGGATGATGAGCTAGAGTTTTATCTAACAGTTCGTTATTTGGATTAGGGTGATCTGCTCAGAGAAGATAATAAACCGTTGTGTCAAGAATTTGCAGAGTTTTTTTTTATTCGATTTTCTGAATCTATGTATCTTGAAACGTAAACCAACAAATTTTGAGGGGGGGTTAAAAAATCTTTTTCTTTGGGCGATTCCAATGGTTCATTATCGAAGATAATAAACCAAACTAGGCCAGAACTGGATCACAATGCAATATTTACTCGAATTCTTGTCTGTAAAATTGTTTAAATAATACCTATTTGTTAAAACAAATTAAGGTTTGATGATGAGCTAGACACTTGAAATTTTTAATATAGGTCAGAAATGGATGACATTTCAATATTCTAATCCAGGCCTTCCCAAACTGTGGTCCGCGGACCCCCTAGGGGTCCGCCAACCCTAAGTGGGGGGTCCGCAGCAAATGTAAATTTTGAAGCAAATTATACCTACCTACAGCATAATCTCGGTAGTCCTGCGCTGTTGGACTTCCGAGAATTGTTTTCGTTGGTTCTATTGACTGGAAGAGTTCAAAGAAACAAGTACTGATCTAACACCAACTTGAATGACAGGGGTCCGCACTTGAAATTTTTCCGTGAAAGGGGTCCGCTAGTTGAGAATTTTGGGAAGCACTGTTCTAATCGGTTTGTATGACATGGTATGATTATGGTATGGTATATTATTGTATGTATGATTTGGTATAGTACTACAGTATGGTATGATAGGAAAGAAATTCGTATGGTATGGTATGAGTACGGTGAGAATATGGTATGGTGCCGATTTGCAACACAGTCTGGTATAGACAGGAGGGTGATCTGCACAAGGAAGATAATAAACCGTTGTGTCAAGAATTTGCAGAGTTTTTTGAAGCACAATTCGTCGTTTATTCCTACTAATTTGACTTCTGCAATTAATGTAAATTTTAATTAATGTGTCACTAATATTGTACACTTTGTTATTAAGTATTTTTGTGTACATAAACAACACAAATGGAAAACAATTGAAAATAAAAATAAATAAATAAGTGAATGAATTATTATTGATGTCCGGTGAAGTTGTTCTGCGTATTGTTGTGGTGATGCTGTGGCCGTTGCTATGGTTCCCCCTCCCAAACAAGAAATGTTGTGTGTCCCGCTAGCGTTAGCAACATTGATCTCCTCACTGGGAGGTACCTACCTGAAAAAAGAGAGAGAGACAGAGACAGACAGAGAGAAAAAAAACCACTTCTGTCTCTTTCGCTCTCGCAGCTCTCTTCCCTAATAAATGATACAGGTAGCGGTGGGTGTGCGGTGGGGGGAATTGATCAAGTGATGTGAGGAAGGTGGAAGGGGAATGAGGTGGGGGGAGGGCAGGAATCAACAGGAATCGATTCGAGGACATGGAGAAGAGATAGGGACAAAAAGGTATTTCACGTGGGTTGAGTGGTTCAATATCTGATCGAAAATCTTCTCTGAGAACGGTTCAGTGATTGTGGAATATTTGTACGGCTTTTGGTTTATTATCTTCGATAATGAACCATTGGAATCGCCCAAAGAAAAAATTTTTTTAATCCCCCCTCAAAATTTGTTGGTTTACGTTTCAAGATACGTAGATTCAGAAAATCGAATAAAAAAAAATCCGTCCGTCCGCCGTACGCCGTCCGCGCCACTTTGCCCAGTTAGCGTTGAGTTAAAATTACGAAATTTTTTTTATGGGTTTCAACCCCACAATGGTCCTCGAAACTTTTCATAACCCTAGGTCAAGGGGAAGGGGTTCAAAACGAATTTTGAAATTTTGAAAATTCCATATCTCGAAAAATTCCCATCAAACGGTATGTTTTTTATTTCATATTTAGATAGAGTTTGTTCCGTAGAATTTTTTAAGACCATCCGCAGCTTTGTACGACCAGCCGTTCGTTCACAATGACGGCTCAAAGATTGTGCCTCACAACACGATCGTGAATCAAACTGTTGAAATACAGGTCCATTTTCATACTAACAAGCTCTTTTGAACATCATATGGCTTAAGTGATGTCGAGTTTGTTGTTCTGAGGTGCGTTTCGTGCTACGGAAATGAAGGTAATTCCGAAGGTTTGTTGGTAGGTACTTCTCTTATAGAAAAATTATTACCGACGTAGTACTTATTAAAAACCCCAGAATTATATCGTATTAATTAATCATAATTAATAATAATTATTAATAATAATAAATACAAATTATTAATACCTAACAATATTATAATAATTTTCACTAGGTACTTGTTAATAATTAGTGATAATTGATAATAATAATTAATCTAACATTTAGGATCTAGACATTTAGACCTAGTGATCTAGACAGAAGGGTGATCTGTACAAAGAAGATAATGAACCGTTGTGTCAAGAATTTGCAGAGTTTTTTGTATTAATAACACGCATTTTGAACTGAGGAATCTGTAAAAGCTCATAGAGGAGAAATACTGGAAATAACTACACGGTGTGGACCCTTCGTATCCGTTGATAAAAACCTCGGTGGTATCAATCGTATTTACAGTTGTTCTATCAATTTTATGCACCTTGAACTGAGGAATATTATATTGAGGCTTTTAGGGAAGAGATACAGGAAAAAACTGCAACTTCTGTATCCGTCGATCAAAATCTCCTCTGAGAAAGAATTAAGTGATTTCAAACTATTTATGCGGCATTTTTTGTATTGATACTGTGATAGAATGAAATACCTTTCCAAGCATAAGGCTTTATTTGACAAAACTGTGCATATAATATATTATTAATATATTAATAATGGAAATTAATATTATTAATAATGGAAACTAAATGGGAAATTATGAATTCAAAACTATGAGTCAAACTATGGTAACGATCATCCTTTTAGGAAGTCGTAATATCACAGATACTACACGTTTTGAGCTGAGGAATCTGTAAAAGGACATAGGGAAGAGATGCAGGAAATCACTACATGGTGTGAACCCTTCTTATCCGTTGACTGACACCTATTGATTTGTGGTATCAATTCTATACATTTAGAACTGGGGAACACCATTTTCAGCCTCATTGAGAAGACATAGGGGAAGTAGATACATGAGGCCCAATTCCTCATCTGACCGTTGAAACCTCCTCTGACTGTAGTTTTGTAATTTCAGCCAATTTTTATTCTATTAATTCGACGTATTTTGAACAGTGGGATATTATATTGAAGCCCATAGAGAAGAGATGTGGAAAAATATATATAAAATGAGCTGATGGTCCCAATATCTCACCAAGTCTTCGAAAACCTTCTCTGAGAGCAGTTCAGTGTTTCCATCCTATTGCTACAGCATTTCTGCTATTTCTAAGATGTTTTGAGCTGAAGAATTTGTAAAAGCCCTCATAGAGAAGAGATAGGGAAAGTATGTATTACATGGGCTGTGGAGTGGCTCGTACAACTGATAGGAGCGTCCTGAGCCTTCTCTAAGAAGAATTCAGTGATTTCAGCCTACTCATACAGTAATTCTTCTATTTTACCAGTGCAATATGTACGGAGGAATCTGTTAAAGCTCATAGAGAAGAGATACGGGAAAGGAAATATAAGGATATGGATTGGAGGCCCAATATCGGCGTTTTCAGTGACTTCAGCGTATTCCCACTCCACGATACAGCATTTCTTCTGTTAACGCTATGCTTTTTGAACTGAGGAATCTGTTGAAGCCCACAGAGAAGTGATAGGTGAGATAACTACACTCCTCTAGCCCAATATTCCCTCTAACCATCGAACTGCATGGTGTAGGGTCCAATAACTACTTTGAGATCACGTCAGTGATTTCCACTCCCCTGAAACCCATACGGGGATCTCTCTGCTATTTATAAAGAAGCCTCACTGCCCTGAAAACCCCGATTTTAAGTACTACAAAGTCCTCTCTACGGCTTCTCCAGCCTCATCCCTCAACCCTCAAGACCAACAATCGATTATTCCCAAACGATCGATGTTTGAGCCCCCCATCGCCAGCAGCCGTTTTGCAATGTGAATCATTCTATCGATATTGCTCTCTGGTCGTCCAGTTTTAAATTGTACGTTTGTTAATCACGAATAAGTGGAATTTACCAATTAATCAGTCAATTAGTTACTCACAACCTGAAAAAGGCTAAAATTGACCAAACAAAGGGAAATTGGCAAAAATTTGGGTAATTTGTTAGGCATTCAAGTTTTTTAATCACCAATAAATGGAATTTGGCAATTAATTAATCAATTAGCTATTAACAACCTGAAGAAGGCCAAAATAGACCAAAAATGGCGTCCTCCAATTTCTTGCACAGGACTCTCAAAAGGTCTTTCGTGATGTATTGTAGTTGGTAGCAAACCCCTAAAAAAAAAAATCCTCCATCTGATTCTCAAGTTCTTTGCACAGAACTCTCAAAAGGTCCTTCGTGATCTCCTCAAGTTTCTTGTACTCAACACTCGAAAAGTCCTTTGTGGAGCCTTGCACAGGACTCTCAAAAGATCTCGATGTCCTCAAGTTCTTGCACAGAATTGTCGAAAGGTCCTTCGTGACGTCGTCCAGTTTTTGTGCAAGAAGACGTCAAGAAGGACGTTTTTGTGGTTCCGTACTAGAAAATGGAGGACGAACAGGTTATCAGACGTTCGACTTGCGCCATTTTAAGCTCGTTTGGGAATTGTTTAACCTTTTTGAAAGCGCATGCGACGTGACTCTCCGTTCGTTATTTTGTCGACTTACAGGTTCAGTGTCTGGGATTGATATCGTGATCAGAAATCAACGACTCGCCCTGTGTTTGTTAGGAGGGTTTGCGGTGGAGGGCTTTGTTGTCACAATCGTCGTCGTCAAGGCGACGGCGGTCTCTTCAGTGACGAACCCGTCGCCGTGGCAACGTGAGTGGAAAACGGAAAGAAACGACTTTATTATTTAATGAAGAAAGAGAAGACAAAAACGGCGCCGACCGCCAGATTTGGACGGTTTTTGTTCGAGAAAAAAAACGACAACACAAAATACAATTTAAAAAAAAAAATCACTCACGGCGCCGATCAAAATCAATAGAAATTGATCGGGACGTAGGGGGCTCTGCTGTTCACGACAGCAGACACGTTTTAGACGAATGAGCGTCGGACCTGGTCCATCCCGGAAAACTATGACAACGATTCGTATCTCAGATGCCCCCAAAGGGAGAATTCGTTGACGGTTCCATCTCTTATCTCAGGTTATCAGGGAATAGAGGAAAATATCGCTAAAAATGCCATGCTGCATGACGTAAAATCAACTAACACTCTTTGACTTTACAAAATCGCTCGTTTTGCCATACTGCATTAATATAAATAAAATAATCAAAAATAACTTGGATGAAGGACAACTTTCTCCCCTCAAATTTGCTAATACTGCTATGCTGCATGATATAAAAGTGACGGAAATCCTACCTAAAATTACCTGAGAGTTCTGTGTAAGAAACTGGAGGACGTTACAAAGGACCTCTTGAGAGTCCCGTGAAAGAAACTTGAGGACATCACGAAGGACCTTCTGAGAATTCTGTGCAAGAAACTGGAGGACGTCACGAAGGACCTTTCGAGAGTTCTGTGCAAGAAACTTGAGGACATCACGAAGGACCTCTTGAGAGTTCTGTGCAAGAAACTGACTGGAGGATGTCACGAAGGACAAACTGTACACGCGGAAAATTGTCCCAGAAGGAAACGACTGATGTCATCTGTGGGGGCGTTTCCAAGGTGAACCATTCTTGAAACTAGTATTTCGATAATTATAATCGGTTTTAGTTTATCGCTTCTGCGAGTGATAGGAATGAGGATAGGAATGAATCGATCTGCTAAAATCGATCATCGAACTCCTATATCACTCGAATGCGATTATAACGAAGATACTGATCAGTAGGGAGCATTTCAATAATCGATTTTAGCTGATCGATTCTTCATGATCATCACGATCGTAATAAAGATAATGGAGCTCACCTTGAGGCTCGTCCGAGGGTGAAAGGGGATAATCTGGGTCGTCCATTCTCCCACCATCTGCAAAAACAAAGAATAATCGAAATTAGTGACAAAACAATCGATAATATAATCTAATAACAAATTAACGACTAACAGAATAATCGAAAACAAATCGAGCAATTCGATTGATCAAATGGTTACCGCGTATTCGCGTTAATACAGTGAAGTTTTGATTGTTGTGTAGAGGTCTAAAGGGGTCTTTAAATAATCAATTCTTATAGCAGGTATCGATTAGTTGACTCATCGAGAAACGATGGAAGGTAATGTTTGATTTAGTAGGTAATTGATTTAGTAGGTAATGTTTGATTTTTATCAACTTTTGTAATTAATGGTTTAAAGAACATAATTATTTGAATTTTCAACATCGCAAACGTAGTAGGTATCGATATCTTCCATTAGGCATTCGATTTTTACGACACCACAAACAATAATTGTTGCAATGACACCATGGTATCGAAAATGTTGAATCAACGGACGATATTGAATTATTCAATATCGTCCGTTGATTCAACATTTTCGACACCATTGTCATTGCAATGATTCACATTTTGTAGTTCTTGGACACAGCGATCAGTACGTATCGATTTTTTGACTCCTTGTAGGTATTGATGTCACACCTTATTCATGATCGTCATTTACTCGAATTTTCTCGGTTCAAGGGATGCGGGGGGGGGGGGGGGGATTACCCGTAACTTCCATACCTAACAGTCTGACAAGCGACACCACATTTTAAAGGGTTTTTAACGCTGAACACGATGGTGAAGTCCGAATTGAGATATCTTATTCCATTATCAAACTGAAGCACTTTGAACATGAAACGAACCTAGTAGTTACTTGAGATGTTCTTCATTGCACTCATTCCGTTATCAGATTAGAGCAGATGAACCGTGAAAAACATCTTCAAAGTGCTCAAGTGATCGCAATTCTGACTTCACCATCGTTCAAAAATGACCCATAAATTCCCAAAATGCAACAATTTGACAAACGACACCTTATTTTAAAGGGATTTTTACGCTGAACACGATGGTGAAATCAGAATTTGTGATATGTTATTCCATTCTCAAACTGGAGCACTTTGAATATGAAGAAACGTGGTTGTTACTTGAGATGTTCTTCACGGCACATCTGTTCTAATCTGATAACGGAATGAGATATCGCTATTCTGACGTCACTGTTGTGTTCAGCGATGAAAAGTCTGTAAACTAAGGTGTTACTCGGTAAACAAAAAAAAAGAGCCAAAATTTGTTATAAAACAAGAAAAACTCGGCGCTGCGCGCCTCGGCGGGGGCTTTGCCCCCCGCACCCCCGGATGATTTCCGCTTCGAGCCGGCTAAAATGTGACGTATCTTGAAAAGGTTTTTGCTCCCTCTCCCTCTTTCTCTTTCTTCCACCGTATTATTTAAGATACCTCCTTATTAAAGAACAGTTCGCGATGAACTCTTTAAATATTGCTTTTTCTAACGAATAAAAAAAGATGCGCATTATTAATAATAACATCAGGTTGTCAAGCACATTTGTCGTCAAGCATATTAAATATGCTAAATATACTATTAAATTTAGCATATTAATATACTAAATATACTAAATTATTAAAAACCAATTACACTCTTGCTGATCAGCGAGAGTGTAATTGGTTTTTAATAATTTAGTAGTTAGGCTAGGTACATCAGCATCATTTTCGTCGTAGGTAACTAAGCCAGAACTTCACTCCAATAAGAAGTTTTCTCAACAAAATGAACTCGTAACCAATGGTTCTCCGGAATGTAAGGAGGGGGGAAATTGGCAGCGTGGCATGTGGTCTGGTGTCAAATAAATTCACAGCTTTCCAAAAAGTGGTGAACAAATTTTGTGCGATGAATAATGGCGAAAATAAATTTCCTTTGCAACGATCGGTTGTACGTGAAAATCATAATAAATCATAGCGCTACTTTCATGTCACTTTTTCCTGTCGTATTTTGGTGGGGGGTCCCATCGCAAAAACCTTTTCAAGGTTAATTAAGATATTTTACATGAAACCAGTTAGGTATTTCCTCGAAAATATGACTGCGGATTTTCGTAAAAATTTATTTACCAGTTGATTCGGTGTATTGTCACTGGTATCATAACTGGTATCATAATCGAAATGTGGTACATGCGATTTTCTCTTCGTCTCGAAACTCGACTCCGCCTCCGCCTTTTGTTGTCTGTCTCGCGGAAAATCGCCGATCGTTTTCAAAAGCCGACTTCGCCCTGTTATAGCTGTATCTGACTACTTCGGATGATGATAGCTCTGTTGTGGTGGGGGGGGGGGGGGGGGTCTGCGTCGAGGGGACTAATAACACATCTTTGGGATCTCAGGGAGGAAGTCACATCCCAAATCAAGGCCGGAGATGGGGAAACGACGAAAAACAAACACACGACGACATCAAAAAACCTTCAGAAACAGACTCCAATATTTTCGTTATAAAACCCCCGTTGAAATGTCAGCCGAAAGGAGTTTAAAAAACACCACTAAATTTTCAAAATACACGACTAATTTTCCAAAAAGTGCAGAACTGTCAAAATGGTGCAGCATGACTGTGGATTCGTTTTGTGATTTATTCGTCGTGTTTGTTGTTTGATTCTTTGTTTTTTCCCCTCGAGAGTCGGACGAAGGGCGTAAACACGTTGAAATCTGAGGCCGAGGGAGACGACACTGGGATTTCTTCGTGAGGGAGGAGAATCCGCCGTTCAAAACGGGACAAAATGGCGGTTTCCCTTGAGGCGTGGTCCAGAGCCATTTTGTTCTCATATCGTTCTGTCTGCAGCCTCCTCCAACACGTCTTGCATATTAAAAAAAAACACGCTTTAGAGCGACCGAGTATTCGCTCAGTATATCATGCCGCAGAATGTGACAGTAAAAACACTTTGTATAAGAGGGAGGTTTTACCTTGAATGGAACTTTGGCTTCTAGAATTCCAAAAGTTCGCTCATTATAACATGCTGCCAAAAATCCGCAGTTTTACCCCAAAATTCGCTCGATATTCCACGCTGAGTGGTGTGAATTACGAAAAAATTCTGAGAATTGATGGGGAGTTTTCTCCCCAGAAAATTCGCTCGCAATGCCACTTAGCAAGATGTGAAATGTAGTGTAGTAATTTGTATCAAGGGGAGACTGTTATCCTAAAAAGTCGCTCGACATTTCATGCTGCCCAACTGAAGTGGGTTAGTGGGGGGTTAAACGAGAATTCGCTCAGTACACGATATGAAATGTCGAGGAAATCCCTAGATTTTAACCCGGAAATTCGGTCAATATGTCATGCTGCAAAGTCGGTGAAGTACAAAAATATAACTATTTTGGTTTATTATCTTCGATAATGAACCATTGGAATCGCCCAAAGAAAAATTTTTTTTAACCCCCCCTCAAAATTTGTTGGTTTACGTTTCAAGATACGTAGATTCAGAAAATCGAATAAAAAAAAATCCGTCCGTCACCCGTACGCCGTACGCCGTCCCCCGTACGCCGTCCGCCGTCCGTGCCACTTTGCCCAGTTAGCGTTGAGCTAAAATTACAAAATTTGGTTTCTGGGTTTGGACCAGCCCCGCAATGATCCTCGAAACTTTTCATAACCCTAGGTCAAGGAGAAGGGGTTCAAAACGAAATTTAAAATTTCGACAATGTCATATCTCAAAATATTTAACTGAATCGTGAAATGTTTAGTTCACTTTTGAATGACCTGAAAAATTACGAATCTTTTAAGACCAATTGGATTTTTTTGCAACCAGCCGTTCGTTCACAGTGACCGCGCAAAGGTTTAGGAAAAACACTAAACTTTCGCGTCGAAAACGGCCGTTATGTGACCAAACCCCCAGACGCCCAGAATAAAACTACCTTTTTTCATCTTCCCGGTAAACAACAGTCTAGAAATTTTAACCGTGAGTCGGGGATAGACCATATTGCAATATTCACTCGGTTTCTCATCTGTAAAATTGTTTAAATAATACCTTTTTGTAATAATACAAATTAAATTTTGATGATGAGGTATTGACTTGAAATTTTAAAAATAGGTCAGAACTGGATCACAATGCAATATTCACTCGGTTTCTTGTCTGTAAAATTGTTTAAATAATACCTATTTGTTTAAACAAATTAAATTTTGATGATTCATCATATCTACCTCATGAGCTAGATACTTGAAATTTTAAATATAGGTCAGAAATGGATGACATTTCAATATTCACTCGGTTTGTAGGACATGGTATGAGTATGGTATGGTATATTATTGTATTTATGATTTGGTATAATACAGTATGGTATGATAGGAAAGAAATTCGTATGGTATGGTATGAGTACGGTGAGAATATGGTATGGTGCCGATTTGCAATACAGTCTGGTATAGACAGAAGGGTGATCTGCACAAGGAAGATAATAAACCGTTGTGTCAAGAATTTGCAGAGTTTTTTCAATGGAGTTTCAATATTTCAAAATTCGCTTCACAAGCCATGCTCCATAATATAAAATATAGAACGTTCTTCGTGTCGTGGGTTGCACATTATCTACCATTTGTGAGGCAAAAGTGGTCAGGATTGAAGAAGGATCCCCTGGATGCCTTTTTGTCAAACACAACCACAGCGACAAAGAATTCAAGATGGTCCACGTTTTTAAAGGGAAGAAAGAACCTAAAACAGCCCGAGGTAAAGACCAAAACTCAAGCGCCCATTTGACTTACAAATCTTTTTACACTAATTTATGAGCGCTGAAACTTCTGATTCTATCAATTCAAGGTTTTTTAAGTAAATTCCAAGAAAATGGAATTTGAATTTGAATTTTTGTTTGTAAAACATGGGTATACCTATGGCAATAATTGCCATAGGTATATCCATGTTTTATTGTTCTATTCCTTGTGAAGAATTTATCATTTTAATTTTGTATTGAGATGCCTGATGGCTTTTTTTAAATCATATATAAATAGTTTATTTACACTTTTTACATAATACAGATATATTCTCAAGTACAAATTATGAATGCAACGTTCGTTTGTTTAATATCTGAGCCCAAGGTCAGTGACCTGTCCAGGCTCGTTCTCTCCCAGCTCAACTTGGGTGTGCGTTCGTTCGGTAATGCATTTTAGTTTATAATAATTATAATTATTATAAGAATTATTTTTATATATTACTTCTTAAATATCCTACTTTTAACAAACTAAAAGGTAGTATACTTATACCTACTTAACGTCTAGCGAAGGTCGTTGTGGTAGTACATTTCTGTTATTCAAATTTTACATATAGGGATGTTGGATTTTTGTGGGTCATTATGAATTCAAAATTTAAATTTAAGGGTGATGGATTTTGCATTTATTTGATTCATCAAGTGTTGAAATGTTAGCTTTTTGAATACAGCTACAGAATTAGTTGTTTTCAAAGCTGATGGCAAGGTTTCGAAAACTGAGGGGCTAGCCAAGGCAACTGCCTAGTGTAGAAGTCATTGCTTGGGCGTGCTATTGATAAAATTCATTGTGCGCTCAACCTGGTAGGTCTCACATCACTTCTCTTTTCGAATAAGCCGAGGGACTTATGCACATATAAGGCCAATCGATAAACATACGTCATTCTTGGAGAAAGCACTTCAAAATCCTCGTAAAGGTTCACCATGTGGGTGCGCCTGTGTGATTTCGAGGCTATACGCAAGACAGTATTTACAACCACATTTAGGTTACCAAAACTACTTGCGTACGCACCTCCCCAAATGGGTATACCATAGATCAATATGCTACAAACATAAGCATAGAAAACCATACGTAGATTTTTACGGCTAAGCCAGCCTCTCAGTAAGACGAAGAGGTGGAATGTTTTCCTAATCCTTGCTACTAGACTTTGTATATGTCCCTTCCACTTCATGTGCGGATCAAGCAACAGCCCTAAATATCTGATGGAGTTTACTTTTTCCAGCCTTTGACAAGTAAGCGTAGCATGTTCAGAGCCGCAATTTCCCTGTTGTATTTCTATTTTTGGTTTATTATCTTCGATAATGAACCATTAGAATCGACCAAAGAAAAAAATATTTTAACCCCCCCCCCCCCCTCAAAATTTGTTGGTTTAGGTTTCAAGATACGTAGATTCAGAAAATCGAATAAAAAAACTTTGCAAATTCTTGACACAACGGTTTGGAGCCTTGGAGCCCCTTGGACCACCTTGGAGCCCCTTGGAGGCCCGGAGGCGGAGGCCTGAAGGTGGAGGCCGGAGCTTGGAGCCCCTTGGAGGTGGAGGCCTGAAGGTGGAGGCCCAAAAGTGGAAGCACGGAGGCGGAGGCCCGAAGGTGGAGGCCTGAAGGTGGAGGCCGGAGCTTGGAGCCCCTTGGAGGTGGAGGCCCGGAGCTGGAGGCTGAAGGTGGAGGCCCAAAAGTGGAGGCCCGGAGGCGGAGGCCCGGAGGCGCAGGCCCGGAGGCGCAGGCCTGGAGGCGGAGGCCGGAGCTGGAGCCCTGAAGGTGGGGCCGGAGCTGGAGGCCTGAAGGTGGTGGCCGCAGCTGGAGGCCTGAGGCTCCAAATATCTTCTTTGTAAAGATCACCCTTCTGTCTAGATTACTGAATGATAGATTAATTATTATTATTATTATGAATTATCATCGTTTGATTCACGATCGTGTTGACAGGCTCAACCTTTGAACCGTCATTGTGAACGAACGGCTGGTCGTACAAAGCTGTGGATGGTCTTAAAAAATTCTGAACAATAAACTCTATCTAAATATGAAATAAAAAATACACCGTTTCAGCTGAATTTGTCGAGTTTTGAAATTTTCAACATTTCAAATTTGTTTTGAACCCCTTCCCGCTGACCTAGGGTTATGAAAAGTGTCGAGGATCATTGTGGGGTTGGTCGGAACCTGTAAAAAACATTTCGAAATTTTAGCTCAACGCTAACTACGGACGGACGGATCTTTTGGTTTATTATCGTCGATTCCATTGGAATCCCCCAAAGAAAAAAATTTGTTAACCCCATCTCGAAATTTGTTGGTTTCCTTTTCAAGATACGTAGATTCAGAATCATCCGCGGCACTCTCATGTTGAAACGTAAACCAACAAATTTTCAGGGGGGGTTAAAAAATTTTTTTGACGGCTCAAAGTTGTAGCAGATCGAAAATCGTCAACATGAGAGTGAATCGAGAGGCATTCAGTCGGGTACACATTCAAACAGCATTTTCAAATATCGAGTTAATAAATAATATTTAATAGATAATAATTATTAATAATGAAGCATAAAAATGATTAATAACCAACAATAAATATTAATACTTTTCACTACTTGATAATAATTATTAATAATTAATGATAATTCATAATAATAATTAATCTATCTTTCAGTAATCTAGACAGAAGAGATCACCCTTCTGTACAGACAAGATGATAAACAGTTGTGGCAAGAATTTGCAGAGTTTTTTTACTGTGATTTTTACTATTATTATTCTACGAAGTTTGTGTAACCGTTTTCTACTTACTGATTTTTCATAAGATGACCCTTTCCGTAATAGAAGAGTTTTTGAAATACCTACGCTTCTGATTATTTTGTACATTTTAATATGCTAAAAATAATGAGGTCAGTGAGATGTGACTGTTTGATGAGCTGGTGCAACTGCGTCGTGCTGATCAGCAAGAACGTCACATTCGACGATTTTGAAATATGCCATTCTTGCAACAAGCAAGCGATATCATGTTGCATGATGTGAAATATCAAAAGCTCGCTCATTATGTCATGTTACATGATGTGAACATACTGAATATGGTTTAGCTTCAAAAATCCCAAAACTCAGCTCATACTGTCGTGCTGCATAGAGCAGGTTTGAATCCCCCTTCGAACGTACGTGCGACTGACTGACCATACATGCGATCTACCTCCTCAATCACGTCGCTGTGAGAAGAAAACCGCGAGCCATCAGGCAAAATTGCGACTCGCCAACGGCGGAACCGCACGCGATCGTATTTGATCGGAAGAACCCGACGATAACAAGGAATAACGAGAAATAACGAAGATAACGAGAAAACACGCGTCCCCAGTCTCCGAAGACGCGGACAATTCATCGACAAATCGTCGGATCTCACGGTTTGTGAGCGGCGAGCGGTAGACAAAGCAGCGCGCGGAACCGTGCGAACGGCGGTTTGAAGGTATCGAATTCGAAGTGATCGTTAGGAGATGAAAGAAACCGAAACCGAGTCGAGTCTCGAGTGGCTCGCGACGAGGGGTGCGTTCAGGTGGTGACATGCATAGCTGAGGCACGTGGAACGTATTTGCCTCGGGAAGGTGTGGGCGGCATGTATAAGTGCCTCGGAAGGTGAGGGGTAGCAGGTATTTTTCTTGGGGAGGTGTGGAGTGGAACGTGTTTGCCTCGGAAGGTGAGCGTTCGGGAGATGACATCCATCAATGAGACACGTATTGGCCTTGTGAATGAGAGGGATGATACGTATTTGCCTCGGGCAGGAGGGGCAGTATGCAAAAATTGAGAATTTTCTATATTTCACGCCATGCAGTATAATAACCATGACATAATGAGCGAGTGTTCAATATTGTTCTCAACACCCTTGAGTGGCGAACCACCTCCTCACACGCACCACATGATGCTAGCAGACAGATTTTTGGTTAAAACTTATAGTAAAGACCCCATAATGTACAGCCAAATACGATCACTAGCGATTCAAAATCTGACTGCCCCATATTAGACCAAGAAACCATCCCCTTTACTATGCGATAGCTTCATTGACCTATGCAACGAGCTCGCCTGGATTGTATGTAAAACGGTCCCTTTACAATTCCAGCTCCCTTATGAAGTTTTTAAATCTCGCGTCCCCATAGTCCACATACCCACAATCTATCTGGAAGCCCTTCGTAATCGATGGCCTGAGGGTATTTTCATCTTCACAGACGGATCAGTGCAGTATGCTGGCATTGGATGTGCATATTGCAATGAGACCCATGATCAGTCAAACCATTTTCGTCTTTGGAATCATGCAAGCATCTATACAGCGGAAGCTGCAGCCATAGCATATGGCTTACAGCACGCTATTGATATAGAAGCACGGAACAAAACCATTTTAGCAATGAGCGATTCCAAGAGCGTATTAACTAAATTGGAGGCACTCACGATATCCTCTCGAATCACCCATTTGAAGAAGCGATCCTGAGGAACATTATTACTTTGAAAAACAACAGGAATAAAGTATTATTTTGTTGGATAAAAGCCCACCACCACCAACAGCTCCTGACTATCCACCGACTGAATTGAGAAGGTGAATATCCCGAAAAATGGACTAAGCAATTTGCCGCTTATCCAGAAAATAGATATGAAAACCTATTCCCAGTTTTGAGGAGACGTCCTTGGTTTCATTCAATTATAGACGCCAAGCCCAAAAGTTTTTACCGTAATATCATACGGTTGAGAACTGGGCACGGGAACACCAACTGTCGCGTACACCTTCTCTATCCACAAACTCAACCTGACTGCCCCCATTGCATGGGAGAAGTCGAAACCATGGCACACTTCGTTCTAGAATGCCCTCGGTATTACCTGGAGAGAAGCACTCCTCACCTCCCTCCCAAGAGAAGTCACGACGCCCTTCAATTTGGACACCCTCGTCTCCCAAGAAAGCTTGGAAGTGTATATCGCCATTAATGATGTTTGGTCGTGGGTTGGCCACGCCCAAGTGGGACCGATTCCTTCCAACATGGGATGAATATATAGGATCCATGCTAGTTCTCGTCTGATGGATACGCTACAGAACACGATCCATGCGCCCTGTTCTATCACTATTTTCTTGTGATTTAGTTCTAAAGTTAAAGAGCCATTATTCGGTTTTATCTTATTACTATTTAATTAAATACGTTGATTTATTAGATCTGTAGATTCAACCAAATTGCACTATTCGATTAATGATTGATTATAGATCTGGTGGCATAGAGGCCAACCTTCTCTGGGGAAACCTTCCCGTTCGGATTCTTTGTGTTAGTTATAACGAGACCGTCTCCACATTGTGCTTTTCGAACAAATTGTGAATTGTGAATTGATATAGATCTAGAACTGTTAATAAATCGAAATATTGTGCGTAGTTCGGTGTTCTAGTTCATTGCACTTACTCCCAAGGAAGAACAAATGACTTTCTAACAAGAATTGAAGTTTGTTTTTGAGTTCTATATTTTGTTATAATTATGCATTGACATTAGTAATTTTGTAATCAATTTGTAACGGCTGAATGGTTTTTTCCGAATCCAAAAATAATATTAACAAATAAATCCTATAATTCAGCATGACAACGTGGGCGAATATTCTATACTTGATACAATTTAGCATGGAAAGAGTGCATTTTTGGTATTTCATACCATGCAGTATGAGACAATGGGCAAATTTTCGATATTTTACATCATGTAGCATGGAAAACCATGCACCACGCACCATGCACCATGCAGCATTATTGATGATGAGAGAATGTTCGAAATTTTATGTAATACGGCGAGAAAAAGAGCAAATTGCCACTAGAACGAGTTGAAGGCTCGTACTTGTAATCTGTGTTCTCATATTTCTGTGGAAATAGACGATTTTTTCAAATACTCTTGTTTTGGAGGTGGTAACTGGCACGTATTTGCCTCGAGAAGGTCGTAAAGGCTTGTATAAGTGCCTCAGGAGATGATAACTGGTACGTATTTGTTGTCTTGGGAATGTGATAGAGGATCGTTCTCCCTCGGGGTGTGACTAAATATTTGCCTATCGAGTTGCCTCGGCTAAGGTCGGGAAGGCTCGTACGTATATGGATTGAACTTGTATTTGCCTCGGGAAGGTTGTAAAGGCTTGTCAATCTCTCAGGAGGTGGTAAAAAGGCACATATTTTACTCGGCTAAGGAAATAAGGTTAATAATTGCCCTCGCGAAGTGGGTAAAGGCTCGTTCATAAAGTCGAAAGAAGCTCATATTTGCCTAAAGAAGGTCGTAACGGCACGTATCTACCACGTAGGAGTGTTTAAAGGCACGTATTTGCCTCATGAAGGACTTGAAGGCTCGTACTAACACCTCTGGAGGAGCACCTCTGAAGGCTCGTATTTACATCGAAAACGAGTTTAAAGACTCGTATTTGATACTCAGGATGTGGTTTACGGCTCGTATTTGCGTCAAGAACGATTTTAATGGCACGTATTTGCCTCGGAAGGTCGTTAAAGGCTCGTATTTGCTGCTCAGGAGCATCGTACGAGGCAACAAAAACGAAAGAAACTATGAGCTCGTAAAAGTGCGTATCGTCGGCGGCGGCGGTGGTCGAGGAAGCTGCGGATGTGAGATGAGACCGATTCGGTTCCCACATCTGGTTTCCCACATTCCGCCGTCCGAACGAGACAATGCTCGCGTGCTTCGTCGATTCGCTCGGTTGATCTAAGAAAAAAACGAAGAAGAACAAACGCAAAAAAAAACTACTTTTAACAAACAAAAAATTCATCTTCGAGCTCCTTCATCCGTCCTTTGGATAAACGGATCGACGACGAGAAAAGAACGTCCTTGAGCGGGTCGAGGCGACTTCCGAACGGATTGTCAAGACTCGATCGGAAGCCGAGTCGGCGGTTTTCGGTTTATTACCTTCGAAAATGAACCATCGCCCAAGAAAAAAAAAAAAAAAAAAATTACCCCCCCTCATAATGTGTTGGTTTACGTTTCAAGATACGTACATTCAGAAAATCGAACCCCCCAAAAAACACTCTGTGTAAAAATCACCCCGCCTCGCAAATATCATTCTTCAGAGGCTGGAAAAAGTTATGATATCCACTTTCCCCGCCCGCCCTTTTCCTCATTAAGGAGCTAAGTATAATGAAAAGCTTAACCACTTCACAAGCACCGTATCCCTTTCGAAATCTCCCCTTGGCGCTATTGCGAGACGTTTTTATTACTTCCACAAGCAACTAATACTTGATGGTGGTGGTTAGGGGAAGGAGGATCAGGTTTGTAGGTAGTGAAAGTAATAACAATACTACAAACTTTTTATACAAGTATTAGTTGGCATTTTTGGCATTAGGGTTTTATTAATTACTAGCTGTGTACCCGCGCTTCGCAACGGTAGAACAAACCAAACTGGTCAGAAACCTTCCCAATGTTCACACAACACAATTTAAATGTTTCACTCCAATTCGTCAAGTAGTTTTTGGATTGCTCGTAGCCAATGACCTTCCAACCTTCCTACCAACCTTCCCCAATGATCACTCAACATATTCCCGAAGTTTTACTCCAAAACGTCAAGTAGTTTTTGGATTGATGGTAGAACCCCCCCCCCCCCCCCACACAACCCCCTCCTTAATTGGTCAGAAACCTTCCCCAATGTTCACTCAACATATTCCCGAAGTTTCATTCAGATCGGTCAAGTAGTTTTGAAATCCGGTAATACCCCCCTCCTCCTACCCTAACTGCCTTTAACCCCCCCCCCCCATACTATTGACCCACCCTACCTGTTTAGAAACATTCCTCAATGTTCACACAACAAATTCCCAAAGTTGCACTCCAACGGGTCAAGTAGTTTTGAATGCCTGTAGACCCCCCTGTCGCTAACATCCTGATTGAAGTACCACTTGAAAGTACTCGTCGAGCTGAATCCAGAGACTACTTACAATCGGATTTACGTTCAACCGTTCAAAAGTTATAAGCATAAACGTCCTCATAGAAGTGATTATAACACGTTTTTTGGTACTATTTCATTCATAGCGTTTCAACGGATGGACAGATTTAAACGCGGATTTTTCATAAACCTTCCCAGATAAATTCTGCGCCAAATTTTTCATAAACCTACCAGCCGCAACTTTCTACGTTCAGCCGTTCTCAATTGATGATGAGACAAACAGACACGATTTTATTATATAGTATGGATTATTATCATTATTTTTGGCAATTTATCATTATTTATCATTATCATTATTATTAATTATTTTTCTCGTATTTTTGGCTCGGAGGTAGCGGATTTTGGCGAGGGAGGGTTCGAACTTCTCAAGGCAAATGGTCCCTTTTATTTCCTTCTTGTGGCAAACAAAAAACTTTTAACTGTACTGCCCGGTTAAGGTAAAACGACTCAACTCAAAATTCGGAACATTGCAGAAATTCGCCTCTTTTCACGAAAACCTTTGATGTAAGTTGACTACAACTCATTATAAAAACCCCATTTTTTGGTGAGATATCGATAAGAAAAACTCTGCAAATTCTTGACACAACGGTTCATTATCTTCTTTGTACAGATCACCTTTCTGTCTAGATCACTAGGTCTAAATGTCTAGATCCTAAATGTTAGATTAATTATTATTATCAATTATCACTAATTATTAACAATTTTATCAAGTACCTAGTGAAAATTATTATAATTTATTGTTAGGTATTAATTCGTATTTACTATTAATAATAATTATTATTAATTATGATTAATTAATACGATATAATTCTGGGGTTTTTAATACTACGTCGGTAATAATTTTTCTATAAAAGAAGTACCTACCAACATACATTCGAAATTACCTTCATTTCCGTAGCACGAAACGCACCTCAGAACAACAAACTCGACATCACTTAAGCCATATGAGGTTCCAAAGAGCTTGTTAGTATGAAAATGGACCTGTATTTCAACAGTTTGATTCACGATCGGGTTGTGAGGCACAATCTTTGAGCCGTCATTGTGAACGAACGGCTGGTCGTACAAAGCTGCGGATGGTCTTAAAAAATTCTACGGAACAAACTCTATCTAAATATGAAATAAAAACTCTGCAAATTCTTGACACAACGGTTTATTATCTTCCTTGTGCAGATCACCCTTCTGTCTATACCAGACTGTATTGCAAATCGGCACCATACCATATTCTCACCGTACTCATACCATACCATACGAATTTCTTTCCTATCATACCATACTGTATTATACCAAATCATACATACAATAATATACCATACCATACTCATACCATGTCATACAAACCGAGTGAATATTGAAATGTCATCCATTTCTGACCTATATTTAAAATTTCAAGTATCTAGCTCATCATCAAAATTTAATTTGTTTAAACAAATAGGTATTATTTAAACAGTTTTACAGACAAGAAACCGAGTGAATATTGCATTGTTATCCAGTTCTGACCTATTTTTAAAATTTCAAGTCAATAGCTCATCATCAAAATTTAATTTGTATTATTACAAAAAGGTATTACCTATTTAAACAATTTTACAGATGAGAAACCGAGTAAATATTGCAATGTGGTCTATCCCCGACTCACGGTTAAAATTTCTAGACTGTAGTTTACCGGGAAGATGACAAAAGGTAGTTTTATTCTGGGCGTCTGAGGGTTGGGTCACATAACGGCCGTTTTCGACGCGAAAGTTTAGTGTTTTTCCTAAACCTTTGCGCGCTCACTGTGAACGAACGGCTGGTCGCACAAAAATCCAATTGGTCTTAAAAGATTCGTAATTTTTCAGGTTATTCAAACGTGAACTGAAAATTACACGTTTCAGTTAAATATTTTGAGATATGACATTGTCGAAATTTTAAATTTCGTTTTGAACCCCTTCCCCTTGACCTAGGGTTATGAAAAGTTTCGAGGACCATTGTGGGGCTGGTCCAAACCCAGAAACCGAATTTCGTAATTTTAACTCAACGCTAACTGGGCAAAGTGGCGCGGACGGCGTACGGCGGACGGACGGATTTTTTTTTATTCGATTTTCTGAATCTACGTGTCTTGAAACGTAAACCAACAAATTTTGAGGGGGGGTTAAAATTTTTTTTTCTTTAGGCGATTCCAATGGTTCATTATCGAAGATAATAAACCAAAAACATACCGTTCTATATGAATTTTTCGAGATACGAGATTTTCAAATTTTCAAAATTCGTTTTGAACCCCTTCCCCTTGACCTAGGGTTATGAAAAGTTTCGAGGACCATTGTGGGGTTGGTCGAAACCCATAAAAAAATTTCGTAATTTTAACTCAACGCTAACTGGGCAAAGTGGCGCGGACGG
The DNA here is from genome assembly GCA_963920205.1 of Stenodema calcarata. Lineage (NCBI taxonomy): Eukaryota > Metazoa > Arthropoda > Insecta > Hemiptera > Miridae > Stenodema > Stenodema calcarata. The sequence continues at coordinate 9,563,169 of OY986065.1, forward strand.
CGGACGGACGGATTTTTTTTATTCGATTTTCTGAATCTACGTATCTTGAAACGTAAACCAACAAATTTTGAGGGGGGGTTAAAAAAATTTTTTCTTTGGGCGATTCCAATGGTTCATTATCGAAGATAATAAACCAAAACTCGAAAAATTAAATTTCCAGCTTCCGTTTTGGGATTGCTTGTTTACAATGTTTAGATAAAATGCCTCAACTTGCTTTTGAGGCAGTCACCTTAACGTAATCAACTCAATCAAACGAATATTTTGTTAGGAAAACGCTCAAAATAATAATGTAAATTTTTGCAGGTACACTAGCGCGAAAATAAATACGTTTTGAGACAAGTTGTGAAATTGCTTCTTATCAAAGGATTGGCTTCACAATTCGATACATTCGCTCATACTGCCAAGCTGCACAATGGAGTATTCTATTCGGGATTTTAAGTCGAAATAAATACGACATGAAATGACAGCTTTTGTGCCCAGCTCAGTTGAAAAATCCCTCCACTCCCTCGTTCGTTGATTCCCTTTAAATCCCCTTTGACGACACTTAACGTCAAAAACGTCACTAATGAGACTCTCGTCCTGACCACCGAAATCCCTTTCTAAACGTCGACCCCCTGAAAGACTGGAAAAATTCCAACGATGGATCTTGAGGCCCAAAAGACAGGAGATAACCTCCCAATAACCTGCCGCAGACCCTTGGAGAACTCTTTCACTGAGGAGGCGCCCATTGACGGGAGGTTTATGACGTATAAATTGACTTTGACCTGTTGAGAAGTCGAAAGTGACTTTTTTCTAAAGAAACCTTTGAGTGGCGGATTAGTCGCCTTTTCAACTGATTTTCACTTATTAACAGCAGCTTATTAACGTTTTCGACCTGATACTTCCTCTGAAGGGAATAATTCTAATCATTAGAAAAAAGCAAATCAGCATGACCACAATGAGCGAATTTTTGACATTTGTGAAGTCAAAACACGTTGATGGAAAGTTTTTCGAAGAATTGTCGAAGAAAATGAAGCTTTTGTTCGGGCCACTCTAAGGTAATCTTTAGGGGAGTTTTAGAGGGGAAAATTACCCATAAATTTTACATTAAAAAAATCCACAGTCAATCAGTATAGCTATAACATACACTCGAAAATTCGCTCTTATAGCCAATAAGAGCATATTTTCGAAGAAATAACTGGTTTCTCCAGTTATTTGGAGGAGTGAGGATTGCCATATCTCAATACCGTCTCATTCGGTTATCAGATTAGAGCATGTGAACCGCGAAGAACATCTCAAGTAACAACCACGTTTCTTCACCTTCAAAGTGCTGCAGTTTGAGAACGGAATAATGATATAGCAATTCTGACTTCCACATCGTGTTTAGTATTTAAAAAAACTTTAAAATGATGTGTCACTTGCTAGACTATTTCATTTTTTGAATTCATATGTAAAATTTTCCCATCTTAAAACCCCCCCAGAGTGGCCCGATTCTACCCAACTGCGAATTTACCCTTTCGATTGCAAAGACAGAGGTTTTGTGCTTCAACTTTTTATCTCAATTACGTTATCGTCTGGAATGACACGAGGGCACGAGGTTAGCACATGAGAATTTTTTATTCATTTATTTTATTTTACTTTAATTCATCACGGGCTAGTCAGCCCAATGAGTATTATAAGTATGGCGGTATTTTGAAAATTTGAAATCCGGTAGGATGTTTGTCATTCCGTATTATGATAAATGGCAGTATGGGCGAATTTTTGGATAGTCAAACTACTTTCCTACTTTCTCGAACCCACCATAACACACAGCGATCACTGGTGCTACCAATAGTTTGTTGTGTAAGTACAATAATTTATAAGTACAAGGCCATTATGAAAATTATGAAGGATTCACAAATATAGGGGAGCCTTATTGTCATCACTTATATTGAGCAGTAAAGTCATCAGTGTCTTTTTCTCAAGGTTCATCATCAATCCTCCATTTGTCACCTGAATTATTGATATGAAACTAATTTAGAGTTTTTACGGCTCCGGTGCTTAACAAAGATTGGAGTAGTTCGCAATAAGTAAGTACGCGTACTAAAAGCAATTAGGTAAACTTGTTTTAATCATAAAGGACAATAGGAAAAATCACAAATCGGAAAGTGTTACAAATCGGGAAGTTCAATGGCGGAAAGAAGCGCATAGCGTCGTCTCTATAACAACGTTGTTTCCATGGCAACATAGGGACTGTTACATCACTTCCCCCGAGTGACACCGTCGCAGAATCTGACACGGGGACGAATGAGCCTACCAGAGCGAGAACGTCTCTCTGGGTCCACAGGCGGCTGACCAGGTCGCTGAAGTCCTGATGGAGTAGAGGTGTCACTATTAGACTTGGTGGGCTGATTGGGAGGAGGAGCCAGTGGAACACCATCCTGATCCAGTAGCAGGAATGCTGGTTTCAAGCGATCTGCTGATACCACAATTGCGCGGTCAGGAAGCTGGATGCGAAAAGTCTTCTCCTTCCGTTCCAATACCTTATAAGGTCCTGTGTATGGAGGGGTCAAAGGTGGAGTGACGTGGTCCTGTCGCAAGAAAACATGGGTTGAGCTGTCAAGAGCTTTGTGGCGAAAGCATGACCGAGTACTGGCTTGGAACGGAGCAGGACATAGATCCTTCATTGACTCAGCAAACTGTCTGATCAACTCTTCCGACGGAGGTGGACGGTTTGATGGTTCCAGAAACTCTCCAGGAAGACGTAATGGTTGACCAAATACCATTTCTGCGCAGCTTGATCCAATGTCCTCCCGTATTGAGGCTCTCAGTCCCAGTAGGACGAACGGGATCACTGTTGTCCAGTGTGCTGCATCAAGATGTGCCATGACGGCAGCCTTGAGGGAGCGATGCCATCGCTCAACGCATCCGTAGGCTTGTGGATGGTATGCAGTCGTCCTGATTCGTGTCATTCCCACGAGCTTTGCCAGATTTTTGAAAAGTGAGGACTCAAATTGTCTACCTTGATTGACGCGCAATGGCACACCGAACCTTGCAATCCAGTTGCTGTATAAACAGTGAGCAACAGTTTCAGCTGAGATGTCGGGAATAGGTAATGCTTCTGGCCAACGAGAAGCTCGGTCAACAATGGTCAGACAATAACGCATTCCATCAGATGGTTGCAACGGGCCAATGAGGTCAATGTGAATCTGCTGAAAACGTCCAGCAGGTACAAAATGAGCAGGCGAGGTGACAGTATGGCGTTGAACTTTGGAGCGTTGACATGGAACACTGGCACGAGTCCACTGAGCAATATCTGCGTTCATAGTAGGCCAGAAATAACGCTGAGTTATTAGCTTCCTCGTTGTTCTCACACCAGGATGACTAAGGTCATGTAATCGTTTGAAGATGTCCATACGGGTAGATGTGCTGGAGCTTGAGGTTCTGATTCTTCATTAACTCAGGTATACTAGTGTCTTTCTTCTGTTCTTGTATGATGAAAGATAGGTCATCAGGCGAGTCAATTGCTTCCACACGAGAAAGAGCGTCTGCCACAGGGTTACTCTCACCAGACACATGACGTATGTCTGTGGTGAACTCACTAATGAAGTTAAGACGTCTTATACGTAGCGGAGGAGCAGAGTCTGTCCTCTGGGAAAACGCATGAATTAAAGCCGGGAATACACTTGAGCAGAGGCAGGCCGCGCACCGCACGCGCAGCCTCTGCGCGGCGCGATGTCATGTGCCGCGATGTGATGTGCCGCGATACAAATTTTCAAATTACAGCGAGGCGCACATGCTCAGCCCTGATCCAACATTGCGCGGTGCAACTGGTGTCCACTACGACGGATCAAGACAGAAAAGTGGCAGAAACACAACATCTACGTCCAGTGATGGGCGATACCACAAAATATTCCACAAAATATTCCACAAATATACCACAAAATTTGTGAGCCGTTCATCACGTTTGTAGGATGTTGAATTGGTTGCAAGTAGTCGCGGCCCGTTTTGATTGCACCCAGAGGTCCAAAATCACAAAAAATGAGGTAGGCTTCCAGGAATCTTCAACCCATTGTTAGTAAACCGCTCCAACATGACTATCTGAAGCATCACATGCAAGTGAAAGAAGGGTGTCAGAACATGGATGGTTGAGAACTGTAGCTGATGCTAAGGCTTGCTTGCAATTTTCAAAAGCATTCTTTGCCTCTGTAGTCCAGTTGAGATTTGACTTAGAAGATTTGGCTTTTCCCTTTAGCAAATCATTTAGAGCTTGTTGTTTGTCTGAAGCCTTTGGAATGCTCCGTCTGTAGAAGTTGAACATGCCAAGAAAACGACGAAGTTGGCGAATAGTGGATGGCCGTTCAAATTCCAAAATGGCTTCCTGGGCAAAACAGTATTTTGCCAAGTTGATGGTAATTCCAGCTTGGTCTAAGCGACGAAATATTTCTCTCAAATGCTCGCGATGCTCCTGCTCATCACTAGAAAACACAAGTAGGTCATCAACATAAACGAAAACGTATGATAGATCTCCAAAAAGCTGATTCATGAAATGCTGAAATGATTGGGACGCATTTTTCAGTCCAAAACCCATTCTCATGAACTCAAATAGTCCAAAGGGTGTAGTGATAGCTGTTTTTGGGATATCTTCGTCTGCAATAGGAATTTGATGATAAGCGCGCGCTAGGTCGAGTGTAGAGAAAATTGTTTTCATTGCAAGATTATTTTGGAAATCTAAGAGGTGAGGGGGAGAATAACGGTCTGGAACTGTTTTGGCATTCAGTGCCCGGTAATATCCACATGGTCGAATCTCTCCATTTGCCTTGTACACGACATGCAGTGGGCTGGCCCATGGGCTTTTTGATGGTCTGCAGATGCCATCAAGAACCATTTGGGAGAAAATCTCTTTTACTGCACTGTATTTGTCAGGAGGTAACCTTCTTGCTCGAGCAGAAACTGGTGTTCCTGTGGTCTCAATGAAATGTTGCACTGAGTGCTTAGGGGTGGTCACAGAAGATGAAGGTCGAGTGATTGAAGGAAATTGTTTGAGCAATTCAGCGCACCAATGAGATGCTGGGATGGCTTGAATTGATGGAACCTTGATGGGCGCTAGGCGTCCACGAGTTGTCAAACCAGTTTCCTTATCAATCAACTGCTGCCCTTGAAGGTCAAC
>OY986065.1:9568496-9651897 GCA_963920205.1 Stenodema calcarata
ACTCGTGAACCACCAGTAATACTTATAATAATATAGTAATGCTTTAATTCAGGCTTTTTCATCTGGCAAAAAGCTCCCCGCCAACAGCATTGAAAGAAGCGTTAAAGCTCCCTGCTGGTGTAACAGAGGAAACATATTAGGTGAAACCGAGGGTGACTAAGGTGAGAGGGGGTTGTGGGAAGGAGACAGGGATCAGGAAAACATTGACGGTGGAGGTTAGGGGTAGGAGGATCAGGTTTCTATATGCATACTCAACAGCGAGGTGCGAAGCACCGAGCATCCTATATATGTGGCTGGCGGGCAAAATGGATATCATCCTTTTTGCGGCTGAGGTTTTTTGGCGGGCCAGTTTTTACAACGGAGTTGTTTTTGGGGGGATATCACATCTTTTTGCATGGCTAGTTTTCGAGTGGTACTTATACAATACGGTTCAACAACTTATACAATACAAAAGTACCTACGAGGTAACTAGTAAATGTTTTCCTAAATGAAGTTTTATCCTAGTCAAAATTTAGTAAAAAATTAGTACGCCTACTAATTTGCCTTTTTGTTTCTGGTTTTTGTGACAAGAATAATTATTTTTTGGAAATTATTGTTTATCTGAAATGTGTTTGAAAAATAAGTAGTTTTAAAATTTTTGCGAATTGGTTAAATATTAGTTTTAAAATTTTCGATTAATTAAAACAATCAACAATTTAAAAACAATGATTAAAATTTAATACAATTATTCTTATTAAATTTAAAAAAATAGAAAGAATTAGAAATCAGAAAATCGAATAAAAAAACTCTGCAAATTCTTGAATCAACGGTTCATTATCTTCTTTGTACAGATCACCCTTCTGATTAGATCATTAGGTCTAAATGTCTAGATCCTAAATGTTAGATTAATTATTATTATGAATTATCACTAATGATTAATAATTTTATCAAGTACCTAGTGAAAATTATTATAATTTATTGTTAGGTATTAATCATTTGTATTTATTATTAATAATTATTATTATTAATTATGATTAATTAATACCATATAATTCTAAGGTTTTTAATACTACGTCGGTAATAATTTTTCTATAAAAGAAGTACCTACCAACAAACATTCGAAACCTTCATTTCCGTAGCACGAAACGCACCTCAGAACAACAAACTCGACATCACTTAAGCCATATGATGTTCCAAAGAGCTTATTAGTATGAAAATTGACCTGTATTTCAACAGTTTGATTCACGATCGGGTTGTGAGGCACAATCTATGAGCCGTCATTGTGAACGAACGGCTGGTCGTACAAAGCTGCGGATGGTCTTAAAAAATTCTACGGAACAAACTCTATCTAAATATGAAATAAAAAACATACCGTTCTATATGAATTTGTCGAGATATGAGATTTTCAAATTTTCAAAACTATAACTAAATGTGAACTAAAAACTACACCGTTCTATATGAATTTTTCAAGATTCAAAAATTCTTTTTGAACCCTTTCCCCTTGACCTAGGGTTATGAAAAGTTTCGAGGACCATTGTGGGGTTGGTCGAAACCCATTAAAAAAATTTCGTAATTTTAACTCAACGCTAACTGGCCCAATTCGGCTCATCGACGAACTTAGCCTTTCGGTTGCTCAATTCTATCGCTATCACAAACTTCTTGGAAAATTTGCAAAAAAAAAGGTGGTTTTGATCGCCTTTAAAAATCGTACCTTTGGGCCAATTTTAGATTTTATTTATTTTTTTTAAATCGACGCTGACATGCGTTTTTTTCAATTTACAGTGAGTAAAATTTTCTGTGGGATTCCTCATTTTCGATTAATGCACGAAAAACTGAAAAACGTCCGAAAATTTCGAATTTTTGCTCACAATCTTGGGGCGTGCAGATTATTCTTATTTAGGACCATGCAATCGGTTACCCGCTTGTTCGCAGTTTTTGTTGATAACGAGTCTTGATAACAATAATTATAATAATTTATTATTATACAGGCCTTGCATGACAAGAGAGGCGAATGCCATTGTTCAACTTTTAATAGTAACTAACTGTTAGGAAATTATTAATAACAATAGCCAATAATTTGGTCAAAATCGGTTTATTTATTTATTTATATTTTTTCAACTTTTGAAATTCAACATTTTTCGGGTTAATTTTGTTATAAATCTAGGTTTGTATTGATCAACTTTCGAAGCTATAATCGAACTGATGATCGAATTATTGGGGTCGTAGCTAGTTCTTTATATTTTTCCTGGTTGACGGCTGACGGCTTTCTGGGGACTAATTCGAATACGTCGAACTCAAATATCGGACAACACGTGAAAAGACGGAGAAGAAAAAAAATCCTGTTTCAATGAACTCAGAACGTAACAGATAGGTACGACGAGTGCTAATCGAAGGGGGAGCGACTGAAAGTGACGAACGAGCGGACTTTGTGACGAAAACATGAGGGTTTCGGAGAATTCATGTTCGACCTTTGTGTGTCAAATACGGAGAAGTAGATAGAGGAAACCAGGCGAGGCTAGGGAAACACGAGGTCCTGCTGAAGTGAATAACGTCAAGTCCTTATAATAACTAGTAAACCGCGAAATTCACTGTTTTCAGTTTTCGTACCTATATAAGTCGAAAACTAAGCATCCTAAAAAAAATGTCACTCGTTTCTTTATCACAAAGCATCGAATTCCGCGTCGGATGGCGTTTCAATCCTTGAAATCGGTCCAGCCGATCAGCAGCAATTGCCCGTCAAAGATAGGCGATTTTGACCAAGTTTGATAAAAAGTTTCTAAATATGAAATGAAAAATACACCGTTCTATTTGAATTTTTCGAGATATGAAATTTTCAAAATTGGTTTTGAACCTGGGGTTATGAAAGTTTCGAGGATCATTGTGGGGTTGGTCCGAACCCGTAAAAAAATTGCGTAATTTTAGCTCAACGCTAACTGGGCAAAGTGGATTTTGGTTTATTATCTTTGATAATCTCTTATTATTATATTTTATGATTATCTTTTGGATTATCTTTTATTATCTTTATTATCTTCGATAATGAACCATTGTCATCGAACGACGAAAAAAATTTTTAACCCCCTCTCAAAATTTGTTGGTTTACATGTCAAGATGGGCGCCTTGGGATTCCGTCGTACGTGTATATTATACTATGATATGTTTCACAATATCTGTAGTTTTTTTTACTTTCCTCAGGACGGAGTTCCAAGGTTTCAGTAGGCTGGATCCAAGTTGTAGGGATGGAATCCCAAGGTGCCAGTGAGCCCCACGCTAATGGTAGAGACGGAATCCCAAGGTTTTCTAAGCCGGCTTAATATTTTAATGAGGTTCCGGGACGGAATTCGCAGCCACCCGTCAAGATACGTAAATTTAGAAAGTCGAATTAAAAAAATCCGTCCTTGCCCAGTTAGCGTTGAGCTACAATTTCGAATTTTTTTTTACGGGTTCCGACCAACCCCTCAATGATCCTCGAAACTTTTCATAACCATAGGTCAAGGGAAAGGGGTTCAAAACGAATTTTGAAATTTTTAAAATTTCAGAACTCGAAAAATTGAGATGAAACGGAGTACCTATTTTTTATTTCATATTTAGATAGAGCTTTCTACGACCAGCCGTTCGTTCACAATGACGGCTCAAAGTTGGAGCAGATCGAAAATCGTCAACATGAGCGTGAATCGAGAGGCAGCCTGTCGGGTCCATTTTCAAACTGGCCCAGCTGATTCAAACAGCACATGGTTTTCAAATATCGAGTTAATAAAATTTATTTAATGATAATCATTAATAATGAAGCATAAAAATTATTAATAACCAATAATAAATATTAATAATTTACCTACACTACTTGATAATAATTATTAATAATTAATGATGATTCGTAATAATAATTAATGTCATTTAGTGATCTAGACAGAAGGGTGATCTGCATAAAGAAGATAATAAACCGTTGTGTCAAGAATTTGCAGAGTTTTTAGTTCACTTTTGAATGACCTGAAAATGAAGAATTTTTTTAGACCAATTGGATTTTTGTACGACTAGCCGTTCGTTCACAGTGAGCGCGCAAAGGTTTAGGAGACACACTAAACTTCGCGTCTAAAACGGCCGTTAGGTGGGTCAACCCCCCAGCCGCCCAACATAAAACTACCTTTCTTTCATCTTCCCGGTAAACTACAGACTGAAAATTTTAACCGTGAGTCAGGGATTGACCTCATTGCAATATTCACTGGGTTTATCATCTGTAAAATTGATAAAATAATACCTTTTTGTAATAATACAAATTACATTTTGATGATGAGGTATTGACTTGAAATTTTAAAAATAGGTCAGAACTGGGTCACAATGCAATATTCACTGGGTTTCTGGTCTGTAAAATTGTTGAAATAATACCTTGTAACAGTCCCTATGTTACCATGGAAACAACGTTGTTATAGATATGACGCTATGCTGTTCTTTCCGCCATTGTAACACTTTCCGATTTGTAGAATTTTCCTATTGTCCGTTCCTGATTAAAATAAGTTTAGCTACCTAATTTGTTAAGCACCGGAGACGTGAAAGTGGTGACCCCGACGTCGAAAATCTGGCAAAGCTCATGGGAATGACACGAATCAGGACGACTGGACAAGAGTGATCCCGTCCTTCCTACTGGGACTGAGATCCTCAATACGGGAGGACATTGGATCAAGCTGCACCGGAGTCGTGAAAACCTATTTGTTTAAACAAATTAAATTTTGAAGATGAGCTAGAGACTTTAAAATATAGGTCAGAAATTTGAGGGATTGTTTGGGGATGTTAGAGGGCACGTTTGCTGAGGTTTGGAACAAGAGGACCATGAGCTCTTTATTGGGCGGTTGATGGTTGTCAACTTTTTAGCGAAGTTGGTCAAAATCGCATAGGACGGACGATTGCGACCGAATGGCTGGACCGATTTCAATGTTAAAAATGCCATTTGTCGCGAAATTTGATGTTCTTCAAAAACCAATCGAGCAATATTTGCTGTGGGATGCGTACTTTTCGAGTTATACGCGAAAAAGTGCAGACGTTTCGCGGTTTTCTACCCCCCTTCCGTAGAGAGCTCAAGGTCCTCGTATTGAAACCTCAACATAAATACCCTCTATCGTCCATATACATATATTTTTTTGATTTTTTTGTGCCTTTTGGCAGTGAATTCAGGATGATGATTCTGGAACGGATTTTGTAAAGCATTTTTTTCGGAAATTCGAATTTTAACAATTTTGTACCGAGAAAAACAGCTTCCTTTTCTTCGAAAATTCGGAAAAAGTGGTGGAACATGGGAATTAGATGTGTAGAAGATGACCCAACACGGAAGAGATGTCGAATAACTTCTCTACATGCAGGTTGTCACTGCATTCTCGATTCGTATACAATTCGACCAGTTGAAAAAAAAAAAAAAAAAAAAAAAAAAAAGGCAAAGTGGGGTTAAAAATGCGGTATTTATAACGAACAATGATGAAATCAAGACGGTTTTCAATGTATATGAATGAAGGTTGTAGAGATCTCAAATAACTTCTCTACAGGTTTCCACTGTCTTCACGATTCGTATACAATTGAATACGAATCGCGAAGACAGTGGCATCCTGTAGAAAATTTATTTGACGAAGAAAAACCACCGAAAATTCAATTTTCTGTGAATAACACGACTAAGGAACCCGACAAAACATGAAGTAGAGATTTCAAATAACTTCTCTACACATTTTCATTCCTTGATTCGTATAAAATTCGAAATATCCCTTTGAATACTCGACGGGAACATTGCGAGAAAAAAACCGACCACCGATCGAGGGCCCTAAAAAAACTGCAACTGTTCTGCGGATCGTGCAGAATCAAGAAGGAAACGACGCGGTTCCTTCTGTGTGCCCGACGGTAAAACGGCAGTTCATTGTTCCCGTTTCAAATTGTCACTCACATTTCTTGTAATTCAACACTTTTTTTCTCCTTCTGTCTCTTCTCCTTCTTCGTCTTCGTCTTCACGCGTGAGTCGGAAAGTTGAACGGACTCAGATTCGCTGATTGAAGAATTTTCGCTCGTAGGATTTTTTTTTTTTTTTTTGTAAATTTTTTTTCTTTTTCGCGAATTGAACGACAATCGGTGCGAGAAGGTCGCACCACCAAATGAGCAAATTTCGCGAAGTTGAACGGAGGCCTTCAACGGGTGACGTCACGAGGCAAGGCCCTTTGGATGGTGGAATTTCTATACCTACTTAGATGTCTATACATTACCTTCCTAAGTCCTCCTAGTGGACAATTTGAATCTCAGGTTTCCCAGCAACAGAGAAGGTATTCATTGAACTGAGAAGGTATACGACAAATGAGCCTCTAGATGAGACAACTTGAGTAGAATTAGCAACGATTTACAGGATAAATTGTCAGTAGGTATAAGATAACGGTAGCTTTTCTGTGTCTCTAGAATGATTTTACATAGCGAAGGAATGCATTTGGTAGAAATAAGAATGCATTTACTCATTTTCTGCGACTTCATGAGTGGAATTATGAAGGTGCAAGAGGGAAATTTCGTGTTTTTACGAAGGCAATTTCGTAGGTACAAGACAACAGTCGCTTTTATGTGGTTTCCGAGTTCACTTAAACTACAGAGAAGGTATGCTGTACACTGCGTTGGGATTTTCTTCAATAAAATTCAAATTCCGGTTTCCACGTACAAATTCTCTAGGGCGTTTTTTTACGAACCATTGAAGGGTATCGCATTTGGGTAGTATCGTCAAAAATTCGTTGAAACGACTTTAAAAGTCGAGAAAATCATATTTTAGAATCCGAAACCAACAAGTTTGTCTTTAATCAAAACCTATGAAATCTCAACCTATTCTTTTTCCAACCTATGAAATTCAACAATTTGTTCAAAACAGCCAATTTTCGGGTTATCTTTTCCATCTTTTAGATTCAAATTAATTAACTAGGTACTTGAAATCGCTATGTATGTCGAGGGTGAAGTGGCAACACGGCCTACCTCAAATGGTGCAGAATAACATGGCCTAACTGACATTTTTGTGCATATTGACTTTTATTATTCAGCGGGATTCAAATTAAAATTCATTAAAATTATTCATCATCCCGGAAGTTGTTTGTATAGTAGGTATATTGGCACCCGGAAGTGTCTATAGTTTCAAACAGTCACGTATAATATATTATGTTCCCAAATTTTAGAAAAAAACTCTGCAAATTCTTGACACAACGGTTTATTATCTTCCTTGTGCAGATCACCCTTCCGTCTATACCAGACTGTATTGCAAATCGGCACCATACCATATTCTCACCGTACACATACCATACCATACTGTATTATACCAAATCATACATACAATAATATACCATACCATACTCATACCATGTCATACAAACCGAGTGAATATTGAAATGTCATCCATTTCTGACGTATATTTAAAATTTCAAGTATCTAGCTCATCATCAAAATTTAATTTGTTTAAACAAATAGGTATTATTTGAACAATTTTACAGACAAGAAACCGAGTGAATATTGCATTGTGATCCAGTTCTGACCTATTTTTAAAATTTCAAGTCAATAGCTCATCATCAAAATTTAATTTGTATTATTACAAAAAGGTATTATTCAAATAATTTTACAGATGAAAAAACGAGTGAATATTGCAATGTGGTCTATCCCCGACTCACGGTTAAAATTTCTAGACTGTAGTTTACCGGGAAGATGAAAAAAGGTAGTTTTATTCTGGGCGTCTGGGGGTTGGGTCACATAACGGCCGTTTTCGACGCGAAAGTTTAGTGTTTTTCCTAAACCTTTGCGCGGTCACTGTGAACGAACGGCTTGTCGCAAAAAAATCCAATTGGTCTTAAAAGATTCGTAATTTTTCAGGTCATTCAAAAGTGGACTAAAAATTACACGGTTCAGTTAAATATTTGGAGATATGACATTGTCGAAATTTTAAATTTCGTTTTGAACCCCTTCCCCTTGACCTAGGGTTATGAAAAGTTTCGAGGATCATTGTGGGGTTGGTCGAAACCCATAAAAAAAATTTCGTAATTTTAACTCAACGCTAACTGGGCAAAGTGGCGCGGACGGCGTACGGCGGACGGACGGATTTTTTTTTATTCGATTTTCTGAATCTACGTATCTTGAAACGTAAACCAACAAATTTTGAGGGGGGGTTAAAAAATTTTTTCTTTGGGCGATTCCAATGGTTCATTATCGAAGATAATAAACCGAAAACTGTCTTTTGTGCCTCCTGTAAATTTTTTAAAAAACACGTAGGCCATGTTGTACAGCACCATTTGAGGTAGGCCATGTTGTTCAGCCCCGCTTGAGGTGGCCCTTGTTGCCACTTCACTGATGTATGAAAAAACTCATAACTCCAGTAGTAATCAATGAATTCATTCACTGATTTGCGGAAATTATACACTCACATTTTTGAAACCGAAAGTACAGTTCGTCTGTGGGAAAAAAAGAACCCCGAAAAAGAAGAAACGGAAGTCGAGAAGTCGACGCGTCAAAACAGTTTTCTCAGAAACATCACAACAACTCGTCAAAAAACCCTCGCACAGGTCAAGTCGTCGCCTGTAAAGAGCCATCAAGAAGATATCGATACAAACAGTCAGGAACAGGTAGCCGCCAGCAACGAGGAGAAGGAGAACAACCGTTAGAGCCGTAAAACTGTCGACAATACGCCCAGTGAAAAAGGGAAGTCAAATAATACGTTTTCGGTCCTCTTAATAACTTCAATGTGGGGCAAACATGGCGGAGGGATGTGGGAAAGAAGTTCATTTTTCTCTCCCCCCACAGTTTCAGTCGCAGGCAGTAAAAATCGGGACCCCGAATATCGTGAAGGGGAAAAATTCCTGGCGCCTCCAAAACTAGAGGTTTCTACTGAAATGCATCCCTTCATCGTGGAAAGTGAAGTCGAAACTGTACTGTGGCAACAATTATGATTTACTGTAGGTGAACTTCATATCAAAGATTAAAAAGGTTCATTATCGAAGATAATAAACCAAAAATTGTCAACGTCTAGTAGAGTAGCTATATATCCCCCCAAAGAACACTCCGTGTAAAAATCACCCCGCCTCGCAAATATCATTCTTCAGAGGCCGGAAAAAGTTATGATATCCACTTTCCCCGCCCGCCTTTTTCCTCATTAAGGAGCTAAGTATAATGAAAAGCTTAACCACTTCACAAGCACCGTACCCCTTTCGAAACCTCCCTTTGGCGCTATTGCGAGACGTTTTTATTACTTCCACAAGCAACTAATACTTGATGGTGGTGGTTAGGGGAAGGAGGATCAGGTTTGTAGGTACCTGAGGTAGTGAAAGTAATAACAATACTACAAACTTTTTATACAAGTATTAGTTGCTTGTGGAAGTAATAAAAACGTTATACGCATGTCTTCACACAGGGGAACAGCTAATTCAAACAGCGCACTCCTGAAATACATAATGTATCGAGTGGTTATTTACCTATATAATTTGTTGTTTAGTCCGACAAAAAAAAAAAAGATTTGGCGTTACGAGGGGGTCTTTAAAAAGGTCGCACAGACCGGGTCAACGAGTTCGAGGGATAATTCGATGTTTATAGAACCCGACATCAGAAGGTCAATTTGCGCGGTGGGGGGTTAAACAGTTTGTACTCGACGAGGGGAGCGGTGATAGTTGGATGTCTTCATTGTGGAGTGTTGGGAGACACAGAGAAGACATGAGATGCGGACGTATAACTGCGCTGTGGACGTTGGAAAATAGACAACGGTGATGTTGAGGGCAACCGGGGATTCGATGCGAAGTTTGACAACATGTTTAAAAATAACTCTTCTTCATCTCCAAGGTGCTTTAGTATGAGAACGGAATGAGATTCCGATATCTGATATAGCAATTCAGCGTAGACTTCACCGTCGTGTTCAGCCTAGAATGACCTTCAAAATAAGGTGTCACTTGTCAGGCTGTTTCATTTTTGGAATTCATGGCTAATTTTTCTCCCCTAAAACTAGGTACCCAAAAACGCCCATTAAGGCGCGGTTCTGCCAACCCACGAACTTAGCCTTTTGATTGCCAGGACAGATTTTTTGTGCAAATCTGAACTTTTCATCTCAATTCTATCGAGAGTTTCCATCTGGATGACACATTCATAAATATACATATAAATAAATATAATACAGGGTGGTTCTTAATGAACGAACCCCCCCCCCCCCCCTATTTTATTTCAATATAAAGAGAGACAGCAAAAAACACATCAAAATAACGTCCCCTCAAATTTTTACAAAAATCAACAATCACATTTTAGTCCGCCGCGCATGCGCGCAAATGCAGGTTACGCATGTCAACTTTGTTTTTTCAAATGGGAACCCCCCTGTTTTGTGGCAGATGAAATTTAATTATTTTTCGACACTGAATCACGTGGTGATATCAGTTTTGTTATTGGACTTAACTAAACCGGGATTACAGCCTAAAAAACTCTGCAAATTCTTGACACAACGGTTCATTATCTTCTTTGTACAGATCACCCTTCTGTCTAGATCACTAGGTCTAAATGTCTAGATCCTAAATGTTAGATTAATTATTATTCTCAATTATCACTAATTATTAACAATTTTATCAAGTACCTACCTAGTGAAAATTATTATAATTTATTGTTAGGTATTAATAATTCGTATTTATTATTAATAATAATTATCATTAATTATGATTAATTAATACGATATAATTCTGGGGTTTTTAATACTACGTCGGTAATAAGTTTTCTATAAAAGAAGTTCCTACCAACAAACATTCGAAATTACCTTCATTTCTGTAGCACGAAACGCACCTCAGAACAACAAACTCGACCATATGATGTTCAAAAGACCTTGTTAGTATGAAAATGGACCTGTATTTCAACAGTTTGAGTCACGATCGTGTTGTGAGGCACAATCTTTGAGCCGTCATTGTGAACGAACGGCTGGTCGTACAAAGCTGCGGATGGTCTCAAAAAATTCTACGGAACAAACTCTATCTAAATATGAAATAAAAAACATACCGTTCTATATGAATTTTTCGAGATATGAGATTTTCAAATTTTCAAAATTCGTTTTGAACCCCTTCCCCTTGACCTAGGGTTATGAAAAGTTTCGAGGATCATTGTGGGGCTGGTCCAAACCCAGAAACCAAATTTCGTAATTTTAGCTCAACGTTAACTGGGCAAAGTGGCGCGGACGGCGGACGGCGTACGGCGGACGGACGGATTTTTTTTTATTCGATTTTCTGAATCTACGTATCTTGAAACGTAAACCAACAAATTTTGAGGGGGGGTTAAAATTTTTTTTTCTTTGGGCGATTCCAATGGTTCATTATCGAAGATAATAAACCAAAATGGTCGTTTTTAAGAAAAATCACCTTATTCTGGCTCTGGATCAGTTTACTTTTAGTTAGATGTGTTTTTAGGCAGGTGGGTAGGTATCTATCATGTGCCACACTGGGGGTTTTCGGTCTTATCGAAATTACGAACAAACGCGGTTAGTCCAACTTTGGGCGCTTCTGGACGTTCTTGGGTGCGCCCAAAAAAAAGGTTGTCGAGTTAAAAAGTTCATGAAATTTGACGTAGAATATGAATCTGCAATAAAAAAGGATGGTTCCCATTTGAAAAAACAAAGTTGACATGCGTAACCTGCATTAAATGCAGGTTACACATGTCAACTTTGTCAAATTTTGAGAGTGTGATCGATGAATTCTTTGTCAAAAATTAAGGGGACGTTACTTCGATGTGTTTTTGCTATCTCTCTTTATATCGAAATAAAAAGGGGGGTTCGTTAAGAATATTTATTTATATATATCGTCCATTTGGCAAAGTGTGACGCAATCCGAAAAAGTTGAGTTGTGGGGAAAAGTCATCAAAGTTTTTTTCGTTACTTTCTCAGCTGCCTTCTAAAAGACAGAAAAAATTGAAGTAAGGTGATTTTAGCTCAGCATTAGGCCCTTGAAAATCCTCTGTAGATTTGCATTCTACTGACTGGGATTCTGGAAAAACATGCAGTTTTTCCATAAAATACCGATGATGTTTCTTCAAATTCTTTGAAGAAAAACAACATTTTCATGAATGTGGCGTTTTAGTATAAAATAAAACGGGTTTCTTTTGGAGAATAATGACACATCATACAATAATATCGTGGAGATTTCACATAGAGGCAGTCATCTGTTAACAAACGTTACCATTCCATTGGACGGACAAAGCACAACTGCATGGGTAGTGGCACAACTGAACAAGTACTGCACCGACAATGTACGTAAAATTGGGCCGGTGGAAGAGTGACACAAGTGCTCTCTAGCAAGAACTATTGACATGCCGATCTTCTCCAGAGAAAGAACAACTCTTTTTATGGTTGTCACTGTGGTTAACTCAAAAATGCAATTATTCGGATTGTGTCACTCTTCTTCCAAATGGACGATATGTATTTTATTTATTAATATACATACCTATATAATATATGTATAATATTATAATATTTTAAATTTTAGATAGAAATAAAATAACAAAAAGGGGTTACAAGACTCACTTGAGACGCGTTTCGTGTTTACGTTATCAATCAAATGATTCCTCCTGGTCATGGTGGTGGTGAGCATGACAGCAAGCGGCAGGTAAGCTAACATTCTCTCAGTTCTTGACTTCATACATGGAGGAAGTTGAGAGTCTCAGGAGGTAGGTAGGTACAGATACAGGTATAGGGATTTTGGTTGGGGATTGAAGGAGGAAAATAAGTGATAGTTGGGTTGAATGGTAGAAAAAATAAAAAATAAAGATAAAATAGGAACAAAAAATAAAAAACCAAAGATACAAATAAAAATAGGCAAATAATAATTAAAAAAATAGCAAACAACGGAAAAGAAATTGATGAAGTGAACGTGGAAAGAAAAAAAAGGGTGTTTGTGGAGAGGGCCAGTCAGGTGTTGTAGATGATATTATAATAATATATATATATCTACGTATGATTTTTGGTGTCGTATGGCAGTGAATTCAGGATGGTCTGAATGGTATGAAAACGGATATGGTATGAAAAGTTTTCGGAAATTAGATTTTTAAACATTTTTGCCGAGAACAATATCTTCCTTTTCTTCGAAAATTCACTAAAAGACAGTGTTTCAATACAATTCTCTGAATACCTTCAGTATGATTCAAAGGGTCCACTACCTACTTAGCGTCGTTCTCATATTCTCATATCGGAGGTATTCAGGGGGTCTGTTCGGAGGATTAACAAACAGAGATAAATCCCCCAGTATAACTGCACTGTGCGAGGTCGACATCCGCCGTTTCATCACGTGGTTTTAGGTAGTTTTGGGGTTTTGAAAAAAAAAAGAAAAAAGAATACTCTGGAAAAGAGTATAATTACACGTAGAAACCGGTTATTAGAATTGTACTTAAGGGCATGCAGGACCTAGGTCGGGAAGTTGTTGAAGGTTATCTCGGGCTGTGATTGACTTGCAGTTTTGAAATGCGGGTGAGTTTTCCGCCACTATAGAAGCGCCAAGACATCCAATAAAAAGAAGGTTACGAGACATTAATCGAAAAATCGAGAAAAAAAATCGAAAAAATTATTTGAGATCCTGCTCGCTTATTTTACATGTTTTAACTGCGATGTTTGCATTTTGCGGTCTATTAGCCTTCCTAAAATGCCCCCTCGACTCGTTTTTTCAATAAAAAAAATTTAGCCACAATTTAAAAAAATGTATTTTATGAATTTCAAAAATCGGACAACGAAGGGGCAATTTCCCACTAATACAATGAATTTTGAAATTTTTTTCAAAACTACGAAGGGGCAATTTCTCACTAATACAATGAATTTAGAAATTTTTTTCAAAACTCTAAGTTAATCACAGCCCGAGATATCCTTCAACTTCCCGGTCTTGGTCCTGCATGCCCTTAAGAAAATCCCAATTCAGTACCTATGCCTTCATTGTGGTGTAAAATGACTCTAAGCACACAGAAAAGCGTCCGTTCTTTGTACCTACAAAATTCTACTCGTGAACGTTCAAAATTTCAGCGTTGTAACTACAAAACCCCAGTGTTGCGGTCGTAGAACACGAGTATTTCTACTAAATGCGTTCCTTCGCTATGTAAGGTCACGCGTTTCACACAGAAACGCGACTGTTACGCTGTACCTACTGACAATTGTAAATCGTTAGTTCTACTCAAGTTGGTCTAATCTAAAGGCTCATTTGTCGTCGACCTACTCTGTGGTATGTAACTTCAATAACTTCCCTATGTATAGAAAATCCTCACGTTCAAAGGGTCAACTACCTACATATGATTTCGACGAGAGGGACGTACCTCGAAATAGATCTGACGTTCATTTGTAATAATTGAGAGAGATCCGTCGAAGAAAGCCCTTCGTTCCACCTTTCACTTCCCAAACATTAAATACCTTCTTAATGTACCAAAAATGGTAGATGTGGCAGTTAAACTCGAGTGTCGTATCTTTGCCTCGATCTGTCTGGCGCCCTCGAAGTGACTTTCTTTGGTGATAGAAAGTCGATAATGGCGATATTATAGTTGTCCCCCATTCGATACATGTCATGGTGTGTTAGGTGGTTCGATAATTGGCCCTTTTGAATGGCGAGGATTTCTATACATAGCGAAGTTATTGAAGAGATGAGGTAGAATTGTCTCCAATATATTCGGATTATACTTATAAATCGACGGTTTTCAAGGGTTTTTTTGTTGTAGGTAATGCTAAAACTACATAAAACCACGTTTTATGTGTCGAAATTCCTTCGGGTGAGTATGCAGCATGACCACAAAGAGCGAATTTTCCACGTGAAAATCCGAAATGAGGAAAATTAGGAAACTCAAAGTCAGGATTAAAAACGACTCTAACGCAGACCAAAATAGGGCGAAAAGCGGATCCAAATTCAAGGTCGTTTTTAGTTTTAAAAAACTCGTTGAAATTGCCAAAAAAGAGTTTTTATATTCTCAAGTTCCGTTCAAAATCGTCAAAAAATTGCGAATTTTTATAGTTTAAAAGTAATTTTAATCGCACAAAAACCATTCAAAAATCACTTTTTCTTGTGAAATTTGCCGGGCATTTTTGATTTTTGACTTTTATTTTGACGTTTCAACGGCGCCACGATAGCGGGGGTGTGTGTCGGGGGCGCCGCACAGTGGTCTGAAAAGGCCAAAAATGGGAAAAAACCTAATAACTAATTAAGATATTGTGTCAGCGGCATGAAATCTCTCGTGTCTATGTTTTTTGAGGTACTTAATCGAATGAAATCAAAATCAGCGCAATGAGGCCCAAGAAAAAACAGATTTATTAATATTACAATTGTTTTTGTCACATAGATAAGTTTGTCCTAAGTAGGTACTGTCTATATTCAAAAGTAAATTAGAAACTTCATTTGTCAACTCCCGTTTCTTTTTGTATTTGTACACCGGCCGAAGGTGAGTGATAAATGGGTCACTAGTAACTAGGATAAGGTGAAATACATCTTCATTTGTAGCAACGCGAGACATCTTCCTAGAAGTTCTTCTGTTCCTCAGTATGTGAGGATACCGCATTTATTAAATCTTGAGGGTAACAATCTTGAAGTTCTCGTATCTTATACTGTTTAGCCTTCTTCCCACACTCACCAAAGCTTTTCATAGGCCTACCACCACGGTCAACTTCCATAGGAGTTGTTGGCTGAGGTTCTGAAAAATTAACATGAAACTCCCTTTGTAACCAATCGCTATTTTTTTTTAAAAACGTGCCTTATTGTGGGTTACCTCTCTCATCTTCTTATCAATGTTAGATTGGAATCTTCTTCGCAGTTCATCATTAAGTTGTGTCAACTTCTCCCCATGTAACTCTGGAAACCGGGTTTGTAACCACTGAGACCGTTCATTGGAAGGAAGTACATTTCGCACAACACACGAGATGGAATCGCTAAACTATTCATTTTTTCTCACGTTTCTGAGTGGCTGTTAACAGTGAACTAAGATAGGAATGAACGCGCGATCGGCCAGGATAATGAAATCATGTTTGAACAAACCTTCTGTTTACCTTTCTCCTATACCTCAGTCTGACCTGCCATCAACCTCCGCACTCTTGATCTTCTAAATACCAGATCCGGCCGTTTCCGGCGATGAAATTTATACCACAGTGTCTTTACCTTCTACACTTCAATATAAACCCCTTGCGGACGTAACGCATCATAACGCTTCTTTTTTACAGACCAACAAATGTACAGAAACTATGGTTTTTGGGGCATAATTTTCGAAATTCATTTTCTTCCTTAATTATTGATGAAATGGAAATACTTTTACTTCTTAAACTCACACATACACATAAAACATATCTAAGGTCTGAAAAAATTTTTTACTGTTAATTTACACCAAGTAGAAATATTTTTTTAGGCTGGTGAGAACACGCTACTTTCCGCAATCTTTTGGAAACTACTACTTTAATGGTATGCAATAATTAAAATTGTGATTTTGTGAAAAAATACATTCCGTTCCGTTGTTCCACAAGTATCTGAATATTCAAAAACAAAGAAAAAATTAGGTTTGGGTAACTTTCATTTTCGGGGTTTTTTCCCTGTTTGGAACACTGTGCGCCGTCGCCGGACGCAGAATCGATCCCTTCTCCTCCGCCAGGTAACCAACACACAGAAGAGATGACTCAGGTTTAACCTAATGAAACCTTCCCCCGAACACTGCCCCCCCATCACGTCATACGGATGAATCACCTGAACTTCCACGATGAGATGACGAGGGGGGCAACACCGCCCCCCTCGCCAACACACGCCAGAAAGGAAGGCGAAGAAAAAAAAAAACACTGTTACGACGTAAGTTGACCCTTTAACGCCCCCCACCGTCACCCCCCAATTATCCGTAGGGGAGATCTCGTCTCTCTCGACAGGAAGTCAAATCTCTTCCCCCTACGATATCCGATAGACACCTACGAGCACAACAGAAACGACCCTTTTGATAACAACCATAATAAAACACCGCCCACAAAAGGGGTATCAAAATCGGGTTAGAAATCAATTTAACGCTCATTTGCCCCCCTCGCGGGGGTTCCAAATCAAGGGATCTAATCCGCTCCAAATATACCAGTAGCATCGTGAAAAGGATTTCACGGGCTTTCCTTTGAGGTGTAACAACGTGGGTTTGCTCGCCTAAGAAATCCAGGGTACATAGAGATCTAGTTAGCGTCGATCAAGCGGATTAGTTAGGTAACTAATCCGCTTGATCGACGCTAACTAGATCTCTATGTATAAGGGAACCATCGTGTAGATGATTTCACGGGATTTCATTTGAGGTGTAACAACGCAGAGCTGAGTGATTCAACAACCGAGATGTTTGAAAAAACACTTTAAAAATGGCGGATTTCTACTAGGTTTTTCGTCACAATCTGACAGACACGTTTTTTCGTATAACAAAATAATTGGTTACTGAGCACTTTTGATTGTCGAGACCTCGAATTTTGAACATTTTCGACGGGCCGAGTTTCCGGTCATGACCGTAATGAGCGTATTTTCTTTCTCTAAAAACCTTGGTATTGAAATCGTCCCCGACGAAACGGCGGAACTTCGATCGTGGAAAATAAACGTTTTTGAGCCTTTAAAAGAACAGTTTATTAGGGAAAAAAATAAAACCAGCCATGCAGAATGAACCAGCCATGCAGAGTGAGAGAATTGTCTATGTACCTACCTATAAAAACAAGAGTTTTGATCGTACGAGTAGAAACTCCTTTTGAGCCTTCAAAAGCGTGCGTAAAGAGCGTAATGAGCAAATTAGGAAAATGTTTTCGGCGTAAAAACACTCTCCGAATTCCCGAAACGCTGTTCAAGATGACGACTATGTCTATGAGGTTTGACAAATTGAGGTGAAACAACGCAGGGGGCTGAGTCCACCAAAAATCATATCATATAAATATATATTTAAACGTTATGTGTCATTCCAGACGATAACTCTCGGTAAAATTGTGATAAAAAGTTCCAATTAGCACAAAAAATCTGTCTTGGCAATCAAAAAGCTAAGTTCGCAGTAGGCGTGGCTAATACGGTTATTTCTTAGTAATAGGTTATCGACCGTCTGGTAATATGTTGTGGTATTAGGTTATTTTGGTAGTAGGTTACCGGTGATTCGGGAACCTTTCCAGCGCCCAACACGGACGAAGTTTCCACTGGATTTTCAGGCTCACTACCGATCTTGATTTGGTTCGTTTTTAATTCTCATCATTAGCTCCTATGACAACTTTATAATTCCTACATACTGATGCATGTTTCTTGATATGCAGCAGTAAATACTCACACTAAAAATAAGCTTGAAAAATACATACGGATATTCGCACCGAAAAAATAATGTGCCTTCTTATTGAAACAAACTCTCAAATTAATGTACTCAATATGACAGTACTCTCAGAAGAATTGCATTTTCTGGCCCTTCATCACAACTTGTGGTCCACAAGAGCTGGTTGGTAACTAACTCAATACTCACTCAAATAATTTGTCGACAGTTATGATCGCACACTTTTCACGCATTCGTTTTCCGTAACCTATTACCTGGAATAGTACCAGCCACCCTCTTGCCAGGTACCAGTAGTTAGTGGTTATCCCATAGTGGGGACCGGCGCGGGTATTCGTTCTCAAAACAGTTATTCCAGTAATAGGGGTTTTTTCTGGTAATAGGTTATCTGGACGGTAATAGGTTATTTGAATCGGTAACGTTAAATATTTCCCACCCGTAGTTCGTAGGCGGGCCGAATGGGCCCACTTTAAGGAAGGTTTAGGGGAATTTAAAGAGGTTAAAATTACCCATAAATTCCAAAAATGAAAAGTTCTAAAGATTTTTAACGCTGAACACGATGGTGAAGTGAGAATTGCGATACCTCATTCCGTTCTCTAACTGGAGCACTTTGAAGATGAAGAAACGTAGTTGCTACTTGAGATGTTCTTCACGGTTCATCTGCTCTTATCTGAAAAGCGGATTGAGATATCGCAAGTCTGACTTCGCCATCGTGTTCAGCGTTGAAAAATCTATCAACTGAGGCGTGTAACAAAATTTGTTACAAAACCAATAAAATGGAGACATTGTACATAAAACCTTATTTCTTCGAAAATTTGCTCCTATAGCTGCATGAATGTTTTTTGTTTTTTTTTTGTTTTTGTTTTCGGCGTTGAAAATGCCAAATGGGGGGCGGTCCTGCGGATTCTGCGTCAAACGGCGCTCCCGCCGCCCGCCTCTTTTACCGAAATCGCCTGCATCCTCTGGCCGTCTCCATGGCGACAACTCCCACCTGCCTTTGTGAGAGAAAGGTGTAGTCGATACCCCCCCCCCCCCCCCCACAGACGACCATCGCCCCCCTGAAAATCGTGTCCTCTTGAAATCGATGTTGCCTTGACGACGAGCAACATCCAACACATTTTTTGTCTTCTTCCTTTTTTCCCCTTCTAATTTCCCCGTTGAATAGGTCGAAATGGTCGTCCAGTTGTCGATGATGATGATGGGCGGAGCGAGGGGCGTGGCCTGATTACACATGAGAAAATGAACTGATTAAAACTGGTATCAAAAGCACTGATTGATTTCGACCAATTTATACGATCTGACGGACCGCTAAACGAACCCGCTCGAGAAAACGAGTTTTCCTATAAATGCATACACTGAAAGCTTTAAAATTGAAAAGCACGGCAGCTCAAAGACTATAGCATTTCCAAGTCAAATTTAAGATTTTCCAAACCAAATTCAAGATTTTTCAAACCAAATTCAAGATTTTTCACACCAAATTCAAGATTGTCCAAACCAAATTCAAGATTTGCCATACTAAAGTCAAGAATCTCTACTGCTAATAGCACAGATTGTGCCAATTACGTTATGGACATGATGGCAATGTCTTCCATTAACATTTTCGGTGCTGTTCGGATAAGTAAGAGGTTGTTGTATTAATTTATTGGATGGTTGGAGCCTAAAAACTTTTCTTCCTTATCCACCAGGTAGAGCACATCTCAAATCATGGTACAAACATTAAAATGTAAATAAATTTGTTTGAAAAAAATCTGGAATGTGGTTTGGAAAATCTTGAATTCGGTATGGAAAATCTTGAATTTGGTTTGGAAATGCTATATATTTGCACAAAGGAGTACCTAATACTGTATAATCTACCTAAAGAAAAATTACCTATAAACAAATTAAAAAAGCTAATTAAGGACTTTTTGGCTTATTATGAGGTATTATAGCTAGAATTTGAACAAGAGTGAAACATAGAAATTTATGGTGTTTTGTAATTATATAATATTTTTGAATTTGATTATTATTACTTTTTTTACTTATAATCTATACTATATAATAAAATTGTGTCTGTCTGTTTGTCTCATCATCAATTGAGAACGGCTGAACGTAGAAAGTTGCGGCTGGTAGGTTTATGAAAAATTTGACGCAGACTTTATCTGGGAAGGTGTATGAAAAATCCGCGTTTAAATCTGTCCATCCGTTGAAACGCTATGAATGAAATAGTACCAAAAAACGTGTTATAACACGTGATTATTACCTATAAATAATCACTTCTATGAGGACGTTTATGCTTATAACTTTTGAACGGTTGAACGTAAATCCGATTGTAAGTAGTACTTTCAAGTGGTACTTCAATCAGGATGTTAGCGAGAAGGGGGTCAACAGGCATTCAAAACTACTTGACCCGTTGGAGTGCAACTTTGGGAATTTGTTGTGTGAACATTGAGGAATGTTTCTAAACAGGTAGGGTGGGTCAATAGTATGGTGGGGGGGTTAAAGGCAGTTAGGGTAGGAGGAGGGGGTATTACCGGATTTCAAAACTACTTGACCGATCTGAATGAAACTTCGGGAATATGTTGAGTGAACATTGGGGAAGGTTTCTGACCAATTAAGGAGGGGGTTGTGTGGGGGGGGGGGGGGTTCTACCATCAATCCAAAAACTACTTGATGTTTTGGAGTGAAACTCCGGGAATATGTTGAGTGATCATTGGGGAAGGTTTCTGACCAATTTAGGAGGGGGGGTACCTACAGGGATGTGTGGGAGGGGGGGGGGGGTTACCGGCAATCCAAAAACTACTTGACGAATTGGGGTGAAACTTTGAAATTGTGTTGTGTGAACATTGGGGAAGGTTTCTGACCAGGTAGGGAGAGTCCTTAGTAAGTTGCGTGGCGGGGGGGTGTTTCAGGGATTTCAAAACTACTTGACCGATCTGAATGAAACTTAGGGAAAATGTTAAAGACGATTTTCGCGTTCCTTGTGGCTTTTCTAAAAATTTCACTATAGTTATTCGTTTCGCGTGAAATGGAGTCGAACCATGCCGATTTTGAATTTGGTGTCTGTTTGTTTGTCTGTTGTCTGTCCTTCAATCACGCAAAAACGGCTCAATAGATCGAACTCTTCTCCCGTATTTAAATGTTTCCATGATCGGGGAAGGACATAGGGGGGTTCACTTCCGGATCCGATGCAAGGGGTGGGGGTATATAGGGAAGCCGGAAAAAAATTAAACTTCCCAAAAACGGCTCAACGGCCCATTTCCCGTATTGAGATGTTTCCGTTATCGGGTAAGGACATAGAAGGGTTCATTCCCGGATCCGATGCATAGGGGTGGGGTTTATGAGGAAGCCGAAATATAAAAATTTTAAATTCTCGAAAACGGCTCAATGGATCGAACTTTTCTCGCGTATTTAAATGTTTCTGTGACCGGGGAAGGATAATATAAAATAATATTCATCTGTCTCACGGGAAGGAAGAATTTAAGATTTTTATAGGGGGTTCACTTTCGGATCTGATGCATAGGGGTGGGGGTTTATAGGGAAGCCGAAATATAAAAATCTTAAATTCTTCCTTCCCGTGAGACAGATGAATATTATTTTTGGTATTTAAGATTATAAGGATTTGTAAAGGGACATGTAAGAGATATAATCCATAAAGCGACAGGTAAGAGTGGCTGATGGATCCATCCCCAGTTCTGCCCGTCCGGGACAGGTAACGCAGGTAGATGGACACACGGTTAGTAGAAGAACATTCTTCTACTAACCGTGGATGGACACAACCCGAGTTCTGTCAGTTTCTCCTAAATGTAAAGCTTTCTCTCGCTATGTAAAGTCACTCTTCTAATACACAGAGAAAAGTGACTAATATCTTGTACCTACTGACAATTTGACCTGTAAATCGTTGCTAATTCTACTCAAGGTGGTGTCAGATCTGGAGGCCCATTTGTCGCAAACCTTCACAGTTCACTGAATACCTACCTTCTCTGTGGCTGGGAATCCCGCGATTCAAAGGGTCAACCACCTACTTACCGTCGTTCTGAGGGCATCGGAGGTATTCACGCGGTATGTAGGTACTCAGACGGTTGATGTCACCCTTTCACTCGCTCAGAGGGATAATCCACAGATAAGAGATCACACCGCAACTACACTGTGCGAGGTCAACATCCGCCTTTTTTCGAGGCACGCTCAAAATTAGCCATGTCATGCTATTTTGCACAGGATGAGAAACCCGCTCGTTCCCATTCGCGACAACCCGTTTTTGACCCCCTCGTCTTAAGGGAACAATACATTTCGATCTCTTAACCCTCTACAGGCCCCCGGAAGTACACGAAAACATGACACGGTTTAAAAAAAATACGAATTTGTTCAATAAATACACAGCAGGTGGTTGGGGCCATTCGAAAGATTCGCTCAGTACGGTCATTCTGCATTAAAAGTGGTTTTGTAAACAGAATGACTAACGATTCGAAGTTTTAGACGAAATCGAATTCTTATTAGACGATCACCCACGCGTTGCACAGGGGGGAACCCTTTGGCCGTCAAGGGGGCCAATAAGTTCATTGCCCTCTGAAGACCATAGTTTCTGCAAAAATTCGCTCAAAACGGTCATGCTGCGAGGGTGAGAAGTCACGTTATCGAAAACAATCGGAAATTCGTCACGACAAAGAAAACAAAACCCAAATAAAGCGTCTTAGGCGATTAACCATGCGTTGTACAGGGTCCTCTCGTCATAAAGGGAGGCAATGAATGTTCACCCCTTAACTCTCTACAGACCACCGAAAGTACACAAAAAACGACTTTCGGTTTAAAAATCGTGAATATGTTCAACACACTGCAAGAGGTTTGGGGTGATTAGAAAATCCGCTCATTACGGTAATTCTTCACTTCTGAGAAGATTCAACCGAATTCTGCGCGGTTCTTTACAAAACGACCTATTGAACGGTAAAAAAAAAAAAAAAAAAAAACATTAGACGATCACCCATGCATTGCACAGGGAAGAAAACCCGGTCGTTCTTTTCCGCGACAACCCGGTTTTGGACCCTTCGTCCTAAAGGGGGCCATAAATTTCGACCTCTTAACCCTTTGACGACCCCGGAAGTACAAAACTGACCCTCCGCTGCCCCTCCAATTCGTATTATTCGTGTTATTCGTACTATTCAATAGGCACAAAGACCCTCGTTTCCTTCCCACTTCCTCGTTCGTATTTCTTCCCCTTCGTCGTCCAAATAACGTATAAATAAAAATAATTTAAAAAAAAATCACCTTAACAAAACGGTCTTCCGCGTCCGAAACGTCCGTATTTATCTTTGACGCGCCCTCGTACGGTCTGGTAAGGGTTAATTCTATACGAGGGACTTTTTTTATATTTTTAATGGCTTTTTAACCGTCTGACAGTAAATTTTACGGTCGGCGGTTGAGCCGTAAGTCGACCGAAAAGACGTTTCGCCAACGGAAATAACCCGAGACGAATCTCACGAGTGCTGAAGATGGTGTTGGGTGGTATTTCGAGGATTTATCGTGAAAACACGGAACACGTCAAAAATTTGCTCTTGATGACCATGCTCTGGACGTTATTCGCGATCAATGCGATGGCAAGAGGTTGAGGGGCAACTTGCGGGGTTATTTAGAAAATTCGCTCATAACGGTCATGACAAGGAAGTTGATTTTGGACAAAGTAAACTTGTTCTGGACAGACAATTTTGAATGTCTATCAAAATTTTCGAAGAAAATGAAGCTATTAATCTCGGTTCTTGGTGAGGGGGGGGAGAGAACCCATAAATTCCCACTGACAATAACTGTCAATTATTGACCCCTCATTTTAAAAGTTTTCGTGAGATATCGCAGCTCTGACTTCACCATCGTGTTCAGCGTTGAAAAATCTATAAGCTGAGGGAGGTTTGGGGAGTGTTAGGGGGGCAATATTTGACAATTTGTCCAATTTTGAGCGAATTTTCAAGGAAAGGAGGTTTTCGGTTCAAGGGAGGGGGGGGGGTTACCCATAAATTCCTAAAATGAAGCATTCTGACACGTGACCCCTGATTTATAGGGGTTTTTTTAAATGCTAAACACGATGGTGAAATCAGTATTGCGATATCTAATTCCGTTCTCAAACTGGAGCACTTTGTAGATGAAGAAAAGTGGTTGATCAAGGAAAACTCCTTGGTATGTTCTTCATGGTTAGTATGCTCTAATCTGATAATGGAATGAGATATCGCCACTCTGATTTCACCATCATGTTCAGCGTTGAAAAATCTGTATGCTTTTTGAGGTTTTGGGTGTTGGGGGGGGATTAACCCATAAAGTCCCAAAATGAAACAGCCCGACACCTCATTTCAAAGGAATTTTCGCGCTAAACACGATGGCGAAATCATAATTGCGATAATATCGCAAAACTAAAATCCACATGCAGCATGTCTATAAGAGCGGATTTTCGAAGAAATAACTGGTTTTATGTTGAATGTCTCCGTTGAAGGACAAATCAAGTATCAACCACGTTTCTTCATCTTCAAAGAGCCTGTTTGAGAACGGAAGAAGATATTATTTTAAAAAAAAACTGTTAAGGCGTTGGAACAGAACAATTCGAGTTTAACCGACACTTTTTGGTCAATTGGGTACGATATTCGACGCGAAAATTGTTGGATTTCCGACTCCCTTTTTTGACCCCCGAAAGAATGTGAATTATTCACTATTCAAAATGCCTCAAAAAACCTTAAAAAAATATATAGAAATAAAATCAAGAAGTTTCAAAGGCATAGAAAAACCAATCATTCAAATGTATTCAATTAATTTCGGAGTAAGTATTTCGCACGATATTCGGCCTAAAAATTTATTTATAATTAAAAATGCCCCAAAAACCTCACAAGAAAAAGAAAAACTCAAAATCGCAGGTTTATTGAAGGCGTTGAAACAGAACCGTGAACATTGAAAAACCAATCATTCAAAATCCGCCAGTTGTCGGTCAATTTTCGGAGTATTTCGTACGATAGTTGACACAATAAAACGGGGAAATTTTGAGTTACATTCAAAATGCCCTTAAAAAACACCAATAAAACCCACAAAATTCAAAAACTTTTGAAGGCGTCGAAACAGTTTGGATTTTTTATTTTCAACGAACCCAAAAAACCTCTGATAATTCAAAATTCCGCCAGTTTTCGGCCAAAAGGTCGGGGTATTTCGTACGATGTTGTTAGAAACTCAAAATGCCTCAAAAATCTCCCCAAAAAAAAACTGTTGAAGGTGTTGACACAGGTGTTAACAGTGAAAAACCATCATTCGATTCCGCCAATTTTCCTACGATATTCGGCCTGGAAAATCGATTGAATTCCGATTCCGGTTTTTCACCATCGCAATGACAATTATTCACTATTGGAAATGCTCAAAAATGACACACACACAAAAAAATTAAAAACTTTTGACTGCGTTTGAAACGAGTTTGTGTGTTTTGTTTTTAACAAACCCAAACAAAACCGTTAAGTATAATTCGAAATTCTGTCAGTTTTCGGTCAAAAGTTTGGTTGTAAAAAACCTAGCGGTATTTTGGTTGGACTTACCGGTGGGAGACGACACTTTGAGGTTGATGGGCTCCAGGGATGAGGGGTTGATCCCGAAAAAAAATTCGGGAAACAAAATCGAAGAAACCGGTCTGTGTTTTAACCAAAAAAAACAAAATTCGGTAAAAACAATTAAAAGAAACACGAACTGACGCGAAAAGGGGATCCGTGTAAAGTTGAAGATCAGTGGGGGAAGAGAAGATGATGTGAAGAAACAAAAAATGTTATCTTCGGCGTTTGAAGATGACGAGTGAGCGGTTGCTTTTGGAGGGGGGGGGGGGAGGTGAACGACTGATGCGGCGAGAAGAATGAAGATTCGGGAAGACGTTCCAGCGGGTACTGAACGGGAAAAAAAGGAGGAAAGCGTCCGGAGGGTCCGGATCATAAGGAGGAGGAGGGGATGAGATCAACTAGATGAGATGGAGAGGGGTGGAGAGTGGTGACCATGAAGAAGAGGAGAGGGGGCACGAACTGGGAGGAGCCTTTCGGGCGGTGGAGCGGCGGCGCCGTTTTTTCAGACGAGGAGGAGGAGGTTGTCAAGTCCGGCTCCTTCGTTGTTGCTGCGAAACTCCGGGCGGCGTTGGTTGGGATGCTGCCCTTCTACACACACTCAAATACAACTTACAGTATTTCTTACAATAAAACTTACTGTATTTAAACCATCGCGCAGCATGACCGTATTGAGCGAATATTATAGAAAAACTCTGCAAATTCTTGACACAAAGGTTCATTATCTTCTTTGTGCAGATCACCCTTCTGTCTAGATCACTAGGACTAAATGTCTAGATCCTAAATGTTAGATTAATTATTATTATCAATTATCACTAATTATTAACAATTTTATCAAGTCCCAGTGAAAATTATTATAATTTATTGTTAGGTATTAATAATTCGTATTTATTATTAATAATAATTATTATTAATTATGATTAATTAATACGATATAATTCTGGGGTTTTTAATACTACGTCGTTAATAATTTTTTTATAAATGAATGAATGAATGAATAATTGATTTATTCCGATAGACATAATTATATATACATCAATGGTAGTATAATTACATGATTGAAAGTACCTGGATACGCTCACCGCCAAATCCTTGTAAAAAATATTTCCAACTATCAAAATATTTCCAACCACCTACTGAACACTCAACACTTGGCGTAAATTTAATTTAATTTCACCTTGATCCACATGCTTGGCAGCCCGACACGGATGGCAACACTGGCATCTCGTCTCTTCCCTCCTTAAAACCCACCGGAGCCATCTTTCTTCAGCTATCTACCGGTGAATATTGTCAAGTTAGAAAAAATCGTTATTTACCACGAAATATTACCCAAAATCCCTATCAACCGACCTGCAGTGCGCCGGACTCGTGCACAGTGCTTCAAAAGACCTTCACGAAGTCGTTGCTGCCCAGAATCCTCCGTTTTCTGCCACAGAGTACCTACGTACCCACCAACCCGCTAAGGACCGTCACCAGTCGATCTCGTCTCCGATCCCAACCCATCATATTAAATACCTATATCAACTTGAACTACAACCAAGGTATGTGGTGTCCAAGCGAATGATTTTCTTTTTTCTCGATTTGTAATAAAGTGGTATTAAGTGATCTTAACCATTTTAGTTGCAGTCATTTATTGAGTAGACACCCCGACCAGGCTAAACATTGGTCTCGTTCGGGCACGGATCGTTTTGTTACAAGGATCTTAGGTCATTTGCAATCTTACAAACCTATCGATCCTTAGTTATCAGTGTTCTAGCCCTTTCTTATCGTGTTTACAGTCCGCTAACGAATTACGAGCCACTTGGCTAACTGACGTGAAATACTCGAATAAAACGTTTCTTACCAACGTTATTCGTATAAATACTCGTATAAAACGTTTCTTACCGACGCTTTAAGATGCCTGGCGACAATGATGAACCTCAAATCGCAACAAGAGGCCTCATCAAGCTCAACCGAAAAATGAAGTCTTTGGCGGATGACATCAAGGTAATTAGAGATAAGGGGATTTCAGCAATGAAAAACACCGCTGATAGGATTTTGTTCTTGGGTATGCATGCTGCTATAGAAAACAATTATGCTTCATTATTGAAAGCTTACGATGACATCCTCGATTATTGTACGGATCATGAGCGAACGGATTTTCCCTCCGCCACTGACACTGCGCTTTTGGCACAAACCAAACAGTATTATTATGAAGCCAAAGGTGTTCATATCAAAATCCAAGAAGCAACAAACCCTCCCACGCCATCAAGTGGGAGGCCTTCCGTACTCAATGAATCTACTATTCAGCTCATGCAACCACATCGCATCATTTTACCGAACATCAATATTCGCCGTTTCAGTGGTAAATATTCAGAATGGACCAGTTTTAAGCAACTTTTCGAGTCCCTTATCATCAAAGATGAAATCCTTACTAATATTCAGCGATTTCATTTTCTTACATCTTACCTAGAGGGTCCAGCTAAGGATGCAATCAAGGCCATTGAGGTTACTGATGGTAACTTCGAACAAGCATGGGAGGCTCTGTGTGCAGTTTACGACAATAAACGCAAAATTGCTATGGGTTATTTAGAGAAGTTGCTAACCTTTAAGCCTCATACCGGTAAACCCTCTGCAGAATCTTTGCAACTTTATCTTCCTAATGTTTCAGAAGCGATTGTTTCTCTCAAAAATTTGAAAATCACGGAATTTTCTGAATACCTCTTGTGTGAATTGGCACTGCGCGCCCTGGACTTCTCAACCCGACAGGCATTTGAACTATCCATCATCGGCACGGAGTTTCCAAAATTCTCAGCGCTCAAGGAATTTGTGCACAACCGCTGTCAGGTACTTGGACTCACGTCTCATGAATCAACGCCTAAGTCGGATCCACCGAATAATTCCAAGGTATTTAAGCCTAATAAGTTCGCACCTAAAGGCAATTCTGGTTCAGCTTTCCTGGCTCATTCAGAGAATCAACAACAAAAGGATCCTGTACCCATAGTCTGCTATGTGTGTAAGGAATCTCACACTATTAAGGATTGCTCTAAGTTTAGATTTAGTAATCCCTCTCAAAGATTAAACTTACTCAAGAACTTCTCAGGATGTAGGAATTGCCTTTACCCATTTCACGCAACCTCTGAGTGCAAATCCAAATATTCATGCAAATATTGCAATCAGCGGCATCATAAGGATCTTCATTTGGGATCAATCCCCTCTAGGTCTTCTAACACTGACACTCAGGCATCTACCTCAGGCCTGACCAACTCATCGGTCTGCGGTGCTACCATATCGTCATTCAATGGAGTACTCTTAACCCGAGGCCGCACTGCAGGAAGGTTGGTAGGATGGTGGATGGTAGTTACCTGCCTGGCGACCATCCAGCTATTTATAAACGTGAGTAACGGAACGACGGTAGCCGCAGTGGCCCCCAACTACCATCCTAGGGAACCGCCTGGCGTGTATCCACCCATATCAGTCGTGTTTGATATTCCATCCTGGTAGCCTCGCTCCATCCAACCTCCATGCGACCATCTAGCATCCTGCAGTGCGGCCTTAGCTTTAGGTACTGTTAAAGCCTTGCTAGTGGATTCGTTGGGTAGAACCCACGAATTTCGCGGAATCCTGGACCCAGGTAGCCAATTTTCATTTATTGTAGAATCTGCTGCACGAAAACTGGGCAAACCCACCAAACCGTTTCGAGGAAATATCACAGGTGTAAGTTCATCGCCTCTTCAGAAAATATTAGGTAAAGTTAATATCACCTTTCAACCTAAGACTTCATCTCCTCTTCATACTGAGGCCATTGTGGTGCCTATCATAACCCCAGCCCTACCACAGACAAATCTATCGTCAGCTATGTGGTATGATTATCGGTCATATAGCCTTAGCGACCCTGAGTTCAACCTATCACAACCTGTGTCGTTTCTTATAGGCGCCGATCTGTACTCCGAGGTGGTTTCCTCGGCTCCAGTCACTCTCCATGAAAATGGACCAAGACTTATCGACACTGTATTCGGATTCAGTGTAATCGGCAGGTACGTATGCGATTCCACGCAACCTGTAGATTCATCCATTGCCTGTCTAACCTATCTAGACCCGCATAACTTCCCAATTGAAAAATTCTGGGAAATCGAGGAACCGTTGCTCATCCCAACCATGTCAGAGGAAGATCTGGAATGCGAAGAGCATTTTACGAAAACCCACTACAGAGTGAACGGCGGGAGGTACGGCGTCCGTCTCCCGTTCAAACCAGGTACACCAAAAATCGTACCTAACGTCAAGGTGGCTTTAAATCGATTTTATTCTCTGGAAAAAAAGTTAGCTAGGAACGAGCAATTAAAAACCGATTATCATGCCTTTATGGAGGAATACCTACAGCTGGGGCACATGAGCGCTGCCAAAGAATCGCCAGCTTACATTATTCCACACCATCCTGTGTATAAATACGATCTGCAAGGCAAAGGTAAACTGAGAGTAGTTTTTGATGCTAGTTTTGTAACACCATCAGGCTCCTTGAACGATCATCTGTTCACCGGACCAAAACTTCAATCAGATATTGGTTCGGTAGTGTTGAATTTTCGTAGATTTGATTATGTACTCACATGTGACATAGTCAAGTGTATCAGACAAATTTTAGTACATCCTCAAGATCGTAAGTACCAACAAATCGCGTGGCGCTTTGACCCCTGTGAAGCTGTCATATTTTATGAACTCACCACTGTCACTTACGGATTGAGAAGCAGCCCCTATCAAAGTCAACGGGTTGTTTTGCAACTATTAGAAGATGACGGTGACGCTTATCCTTTGGCCTTCGAGAGTCAATTTACGTGGATGATTGCCCTTGCGGGGCTGATTCACCAGAACAACTGATTGAGTTGAAAACCCAACTAATAGCTCTACTGGGAAAGGGAGGTTTTGAGTTGGGGAAATGGCATACAAATTACCCACCACTACTGGCAGGTGAGCTATCCTCAATGCACCCTGTTCCAATCTGTGATGAAGACGGGGATTGTACCACCAAGGTCCTAGGTATGACTTGGGACCCAAAGTCAGACACATTCAAATATAATATCAACTTACCTGAGGATCAGGACTTTTCTAAGCGCAACATTTTATCAGTTATTGCACGTCTCTTTGATCCATTGGGTTATGTGGCTCCGATTATTTTTCACGCTAAAATCATTCTGCAGGAAACCTGGAAATCTGGCGTTAATTGGGATGATGAAGTACCACCACTAATACAAGCTGCATGGGCAAGGTTTATGAGTGATTTGCATAACATCTCGCGCGTCACAATATCACGACCTATCGCCAAAACAGACACTATTTACCGTCTAGTTGGTTTCTCAGATGCGAGTGAACATGGCTTTTGTGGAGTTTTATATGTGCATTCAACTCAGGGATCTCATAGCTTCATGAATCTTATCAAATCAAAAACGAAATTAGCTCCATTGAAGACTATGACTATGCCTAGATTGGAACTACAGGGAGCTTTTTTGTTGTCACAGATGTTAAAATCGGTAGAAACTCTTATCAAAACGTTGAACATAACCTCGATTTCCTGCTTTACAGATTCTCAAATAGTATTGGCGTGGCTAAAAACACCTACATATCAATTAAAGACGTTTGTGGCCAACCGCACGCAGCAAATCTTGGATATTACGCCATCAGTATCACATCAAAGGAGTAGAAAACCCTGCCGACTGCGGATCCAGAGGTACCCTCCCATCTGATCTTCTTCAACACGACTTGTGGTGGTCAGGACCAGCCTGGTGCAAAGAACCCGTCGAAAGCTGGCCTATATCTCAAGAGCTCCCACCCATCGATGTTCCTGAAATGAAGCCACCAAAGCCTGCAGTGGTGTTAGCTGCTGTGCAACAACCCAATGATCTTATAAACTATATGCAACGCCATTCTTCATTCCTGCGTCTGGTCCGCGTTATGGGCTATATCGAGCGCTTTATCGCCAACGCCCGCATCCCAAAACGCCGTCGACGCTGTCGCAAGATTGGTCCTTTATCAGCTGTTGACTTCAGGCGAGCACACAACACCTGCGTTCAATTGGTGCAACATCACCACTTTCCTGAAGTATTCAAGAACCCTACTAATGAAGGTTTGAATAAAGAGTTGAGACGTCTGGCAGTTTTTGTTGATCATGACAATCTAATACGCGTTGGTGGCCGGTTATCAAACGCACCTCTAACCGCTGACCATCGACACCCGATATTGCTGCCCGCACGCTCTCACTTCACCAACCTAGTCATTGATCATCTCCATCGTAGAAACAATCATCCTGGACCTTCTGCCCTGGTGGCTTTCCTAAGACAACAATATTGGGTTCCCAGGGCCAGAGATCTAATCCGCATCCACAAAATGAAGTGTGTGATTTGTACCCGTTACGCCAGGTTAGCCACACCTCCACTGATGGGAGATCTTCCACCAGCTCGTGTCACTGGCATCCGACCCTTTATGAATTGTGGAGTGGACATGGCTGGACCCTTCATCTGCAGAGACTCAGAGCGCCGAAATTCAAAGACCCACAAGGCCTACTTATGTCTGTTCACATGTCTGGCTTCACGTGCCTTACACCTTGAGCTGTGTCACGCCTTGTCTGTAGAATCTTTTCTTGATGCATTTGACAGATTTATTGCTAGGAGGGGCATCCCAGTCAAGATGCACTCAGATAATGGATCGAATTTTGTTGGAACGGCCAGATATATTCAAGAAACCTATGAATTCATTATGAGTGAAGAAAATCAATCGTCAATTGTCAATCGCACATCTCACCTGAACGTTGAGTGGAGTTTTAACCCACCGATTTCTCCTCACTTTGGAGGCAGCTGGGAGTCTGAGGTAAAATCAGTCAAAGGCCTTTTGCATAAGACTGTTGGTTCCAACTCTTACACTGCTAATGAACTAAACACCATGTTTGTAAAAATTGAGGGGATTTTAAATTCTCGCCCGCTTCTGCCCCTGTCTCCCAGTTCTGACGACCCAGAGGCCTTGACGCCAGGCCATTTCACAATTGGACAACCTACCAATGCACTTCCGGAACCTGATTTCTCTGACATATCTTCCAATCGTCTAAACAGATGGCAACTTATCAGAGAAAGAGTCCAACATTTTTGGGACCGTTGGAGGGTAGAGTACCTGAGTTCTCTTCAGATTCGTGCAAAATGGGACAAGAAGACACCAAACCTTCAGCTTGGCGATGTAGTCCTCATCAAGAATAACCAAACGTCGCCTACTCATTGGCCTATGGCCAGAGTCACCAAAATCCATCCAGGAAATGATGGCGTCGTACGGGTGGTCACACTAAAGACTAGTACGGGCATGTTTAAGCGTTCAGCTGTCAATCTGGTCCCCTTGCCAATTAATGACCATTCTGAAGATCGCAACTCCAATTAGGAAACGTTGCTTGTTTGTGAATAGAAGCTTTATGGAAGTTATTTTGTTTATTGCATGGTCATTGCAGACCGTTTGGAAACTTTATTTTCTCATTGAATCATCTGCATTTTAAGTTTAAGTCTGCTCATTCTGCTACCACTTCAAGTTTCTTTAATCTGAGTGCTCTAGTTGGAAATAGGCGGGAGGATGGATACGCTCACCGCCAAATCCTTGTAAAAAATATTTCCAACTATCAAAATATTTCCAACCACCTACTGAACACTCAACACTTGGCGTAAATTTAATTTAATTTCACCTTGATCCACATGCTTGGCAGCCCGACACGGATGGCAACACTGGCATCTCGTCTCTTCCCTCCTTAAAACCCACCGGAGCCATCTTTCTTCAGCTATCTACCGGTGAATATTGTCAAGTTAGAAAAAATCGTTATTTACCACGAAATATTACCCAAAATCCCTATCAACCGACCTGCAGTGCGCCGGACTCGTGCACAGTGCTTCAAAAGACCTTCACGAAGTCGTTGCTGCCCAGAATCCTCCGTTTTCTGCCACAGAGTACCTACGTAACCACCAACCCGCTAAGGACCGTCACCAGTCGATCTCGTCTCCGATCCCAACCCATCATATTAAATACCTATATCAACTTGAACTACAGCCAAGGTATGTGGTGTCCAAGCGAATGATTTTCTTTTTTCTCGATTTGTAATAAAGTGGTATTAAGTGATCTTAACCATTTTAGTTGCAGTCATTTATTGAGTAGACACCCCGACCAGGCTAAACAGTACCTACCTATAATAATATTTAAAATAGTAAAGATCATAAATGGAATGTACCCCTAGCCATAGGGAAAACCCTGTGCGGTAAGGGGGAGTTGAAAGATGATTACAAATTTATGTAGTTGGAGTAAAAAGAGAAAGAGAGACAGAAGAAAAACAAAAAAAAACTTCATCTACGTATATATGCTACTAAGGAATTGTTGGCAATTATCCAGGCCTTCGGAAATTAGCCATGAGAAAATTTTCTTCTTGTATGCTGATCGTGCAAAGTCTGAAGGTGTCCTCAATGCTATGGGCAGGTGGCGAATTAAAAATGGAAGGGAATAAAAGATATGTTTTGAAGTACTACAGAGTCGCGTTTTTGGTGCAGGTACTACAGCTTGAGAGGTAAGGCGGAAATTATAAGAATTTGGTTTAGAGAAATCAAAGAAATTCGGATGTTTGTGAAAAAAGGTTAGAGATAATTTCAGGTATAGCTGATGAACGGAAAATACTTTTATATGGTTGTAAAGATCAACTGTTGGGAATCTTCGTGGTTTCCTTGATATTATTTTAAGAATGGATTTTTGCAATATATTTAGAGGTCTTAATACAGAGTTATCGGCACCTCCCCACGCAATGATACCAAAACCAATTAAGCTCTGGACAAGTGCTTTATATACAATCACTAGACTTTGTAAGTTCATACATCCACGGAGATTGTAAAAGAGATGGGTGAACCGGCGGAGCCTGTGAACCAGCGCTAGGATATGACGATCCCATTTAAGGTCCTCATCAATCACTACTCCGAGATACTTTGTGGAGCTTACACGCTCCAGAGCAGGACAGGAGCAGACGCACGAGTCATCGTTATAGGTTCCCTCAGCACCACAAACATGGAGTATTATTGAATTCACAATAGATTTTTTCGTTTGGGATTTACTAAAAACTAGGTACTTGGTTTTTTGTACATTTAGACTCAAAGTGTTATTGCACAGCCACTTGAAAGTACGATTAATATCATTGTTAGCAATAGCAAATACTTCTTCCCACGTATCCCCTTCACATAAAATGGCGGTGTCATCAGCGAATAGATACGAGGTGCCGTGGAGATCTAGGCTCCCAAGCTGTTTAATAAAAATCAAGAAGAAATTGACGCTAAAGTACCTCCCTGAATTACTCCAAATTCTATTGGTCTTTCAGAACTGTCAGTGCCATCTATTGTTACTATTTGCTTGCGTTCTTTAAAATAGCTTATAATCCACTCCAACTCCAACCCCTCGACACCATAGGAAGGAAGCAATTTCACTAATATTTCTCTGTCAATTGAATCAAAGGCTTTGGCCATATCTAAAGTTAACAAAATACCTTTTCTTCCTCGATCCAATAACGAGTTAATATCCCTGGTTAGCATGTATATAGCTTCTTCCACTCCTACGCCCTTCCTAAAGCCAAATTGTCTGTCAGACAGAAGGTGTTGCTCCTCAAGATGCGAATATAGAAGGTGTTTTATCCAACGCTCTATGAGCTTGGATATCGTACTCAACAGTGAAATAGGACGATAATTGGTGAGGTCAGACGAATTCCCACCCTTGAATAATGGTATGACTCGAGCAATTTTAAGGCAATCTGGGAAAATTCCAGTTTTTAAACTAGTGTTAATAATATGAACGAGGGGAGTTTTCAGTACGTCAAAGTATTTTTTAATTATTTTTAATGAGATACCATCGATTCCCGGGGCAGATTTACCATTCATGCTCGAAATGATTTTTTCCAGCTCGCATGTTGTAATTAATTTAAATTTGAATTTTGTTAGAGAACTGTGCGAGTAGGTAGAAAATGGGACAATACGTCGGTGGGTTTGTTTGCATGGTATTTGTTTCACTAAGTTTTTTCCTACGTTGCTAAAGAACGCGTTAAAGTTTTCAGCCACTTTCTTTTTAGCAAGGGAATTATCAATATTCAACAGTTCAGCAGTCTCGATTATTAGTTTATTAATTGAACTATTATTACGAAATTTACCCAGAAATTCTTCGTTGATAATTTTCCACATGTCCTTTGGTCCGTTAGCTTCCTTGAATTTGTGTTTAAAATAATCATCTTTTGCTATATTTCTCAATTTGTTGATAAAAGAAGTACCTACCAACAAACATTCGAAATTACCTTCATTTCCGTAGCACGAAACGCACCTCAGAACAACAAACTCGACATCACTTAACCCATATGATGTTCCAAAGAGCTTGTTAGTATGAAAATGGACCTGTATTTCAACAGTTTGATTCACGATCCTGTAGTGAGGCACAATCTTTGTGCCGTCATTGTGAACGAACGGCTGGTCGTACAAAGCTGCGGATGGTCTTAAAAAATTCTACGGAACAAACTCTATCTAAATATGAAATAAAAAACATACCGTTTGATGGGAATTTTTCGAGATGTGGAATTTTCAAAATTTCAAAATTCGTTTTGAACCCCTTCCCCTTGACCTAGGGTTATGAAAAGTTTCGAGGATCATTGTGGGGCTGGTCCAAACCCAGAAACCAAATTTCGTAATTTTAACTCAACGCTAACTGGGCAAAGTGGCGCGGACGGCGGACGGCGTACGGCGGACGGACGGATTTTGGTTTATTATCTTCGATAATGAACCATTGGAATCGCCCAAAGAAAAAATTTTTTTAACCCCCCCTCAAAATTTGTTGGTTTACGTTTCAAGATACGTAGATTCAGAAAATCGAATAAAAAACTCTGCAAATTCTTGACACAACGGTTCATTATCTTCTTTGTACAGATCACCCTTCTGTCTAGATCACTAGGTCTAAATGTCTAGATCCTAAACGTTAGATTAATTATTATTATCAATTACCTCTAATTACTAACAATTTTATCAAGTACCTAGTGAAAATTATTATAATTTACTGTTAGGTATTAATAATTTGTATTTATTATTAATACTAATTATTATTATATACTTATGATTAATTAATACGATATAATTCTGGGGTTTTTAATACTACGTCGGTAATAATTTTTCTATAAAAAAGTACCTACCAACAAACATTCGAAATTACCTTCATTTCCGTAGCACGAAACGCACCTCAGAACAACAAACTCGACATCACTCAGAACAACAAACTCGCCATATGATGTTCCAAAGAGCTTGTTAGTATGAAAATGGACCTGTATTTCAACAGTTTGATTCACGATCGGGTTGTGAGGCACAATCTTTGAGCCGTCATTGTGAACGAACGGCTGGTCGTACAAAGCTGCGGATGGTCTTAAAAAATTCTACGGAACAAACTCTATCTAAATATGAAATAAAAAACTCTGCAAATTCTTGACACAACGGTTTATTATCTTCCTTGTGCAGATCACCCTTCTGTCTATACCAGACTGTGTTGCAAATCGGCACCATACCATATTCTCACCGTACTCATACCATACCATACGAATTTCTTTCCTATCATACCATATTGTACTAGACCAAATCATACATACAATAATATACCATACCATATTCATACCATGTCATACAAACCGAGTGAATATTGAAATGTCATCCATTTCTGACCTATATTTAAAATTTCAAGTATCTAGCTCATCATCAAAATTTAATTTGTTTAAACAACTAGGTATTATTTAAACAATTTTACAGACAAGAAACCGAGTGAATATTGCATTGTGATCCAGTTCTGAACTATTTTTAAAATTTCAAGTCAATAGCTCATCATCAAAATTTAATTTGTATTATAACAAAAAGGTATTATTTAAATAATTTTACAGATGAGAAACCGAGTGAATATTGCAATGTGGTCTATCCCCGACTCACGGTTAAAATTTCTAGACTGTAGTTTACCGGGAAGATGACAAAAGGTAGTTTTATTCTGGGCGTCTGAGGGTTGGGTCACATAACGACCGTTTTCGACGCGAAAGTTTAGTGTTTTTCCTAAACCTTTGCGCGCTAACTGTGAACGAACGGCTGGTCGCACAAAAATCCAATTGGTCTTAAAAGATTCGTAATTTTTCAGGTCATTCAAAAGTGAACTAAAAATTACACGGTTCAGTTGAATATTTTGAGATATGACATCGTCGAAATTTTAAATTTCGTTTTGAACCCCTTCCCCTTGACCTAGGGTTATGAAAAGTTTCGAGGATCATTGTGGGGCTGGTCCAAACCCAGAAACCAAATTTTGTAATTTTAGCTCAACGCTAACTGGGCAAAGTGGCACGGACGGCGGACGGCGTACGGGGGACGGCGTACGGCGTACGGCGTACGGCGTACGGTGTACGGCGTACGGCGTACGGCGGACGGACGGATTTTTTTTTATTCGATTTTCTGAATCTACGTGTCTTGAAACGTAAACCAACAAATTTTGAGGGGGGGTTAAAAAATTTTTTTCTTTGGGCGATTCCAATGGTTCATTATCGAAGATAATAAACCAAAAAAAACATACCGTTCGATATGAATTTTTCGAGATATGAAATTTTCAAAATTTCAAAATTCGTTTTGAACCCCTTCCCCTTGACCTAGGGTTATGAAAAGTTTCGAGGACCATTGTGGGGTTGGTCGAAACCCATAAAAAAAATTTCGTAATTTTAACTCAACGCTAACTGGGCAAAGTGGCGCGGACGGCGTACGGCGGACGGCGTACGGCGTACGGCGGACGGACGGATTTTTTTTTTATTCGATTTTCCGAATCTACGTATCTTGAAACGTAAACCAACAAATTTTGAGGGGGGGTTAAAAAAATTTTTTCTTTGGGCGATTCCAATGGTTCATTATCGAAGATAATAAACCAAAAAATCCGTCCGTCCGCCGTACGCCGTCCGCCGTACGCCGTCCGC
The DNA here is from genome assembly GCA_963920205.1 of Stenodema calcarata. Classification (NCBI taxonomy): domain Eukaryota; kingdom Metazoa; phylum Arthropoda; class Insecta; order Hemiptera; family Miridae; genus Stenodema; species Stenodema calcarata. The sequence continues at coordinate 9,607,230 of OY986065.1, forward strand.
CGTACGCCGTACGCCGTCCGCCGTCCGCCGTCCGCGCCACTTTGCCCAGTTAACGTTGAGCTAAAATTACGAAATTTGGTTTCTGGGTTTGGACCAGCCCCACAATGGTCCTCGAAACTTTTCATAACCCTAGGTCAAGGGGAAGGGGTTCAAAACGAATTTTGAAATTTTGAAAATTCCATATCTCGAAAAATTCATATAGAACATTATGTTTTTTATTTCATATTTAGATAGAGTTTGTTCCGTAGAATTTTTTAAGACCATCCGCAGCTTTGTACGACCAGCCGTTCGTTCACAATAACGGCTCAAAGATTGTGCCTCACAACACGATCATGAATCAAACTTTTGAAATACAGGTCCATTTTCATACTAACAAGCTCTTTGGAACATCATATGGCTTAAGTGATGTCGAGTTTGTTGTTCTGAGGTGCGTTTCGTGCTACGGAAATGAAGGTAATTTCGAATGTTTGTTGGTAGGTACTTCTTTTATAGAAAAATTATTACCGACGTAGTATTAAAAACCCCAGAATTATATCGTATTAATTAATCATAATTAATAATAATTATTATTAATAATAAATACAAATTATTAATACCTAACAATAAATTATAATAATTTTCACTAGGTACTTGATAAAATTGTTAATAATTAGTGATAATTGATAATAATAATTAATCTAACATTTAGGATCTAGACATTTAGACCTAGTGATCTAGACACAAGGGTGATCTGTACAAAGAAGATAATGAACCGTTGTGTCAAGAATTTGCAGAGTTTTTGGTTTATTATCTTCGATAATGAACCATTGGAATCGCCCAAAGAAAAAAAATTTTTAACCCCCCCTCAAAATTTGTTGGTTTACGTTTCAAGATACGTAGATTCAGAAAATCGAATAAAAAAAACTCTGCAAATTCTTGACACAACGGTTTATTATCTTCCTTGTGCAGATCACCCTTCTGTCTATACCAGACTGTATTGCAAATCGGCACCATACCATATTCTCACCGTACTCATACCATACCATACGAATTTCTTTCCTATCATACCATACTGTATTATACCAAATCATACATACAATAATATACCATACCATACTCATACCATGTCATACAAACCGAGTGAATATTGAAATGTCATCCATTTCTGACCTATATTTAAAATTTCAAGTATCTAGCTCATCATCAAAATTTAATTTGTTTAAACAAATAGGTATTATTTAAACAATTTTACAGACAAGAAACCGAGTGAATCCAGTTCTGTGATCCAGTTCTGACCTATTTTTAAAATTTCAAGTCAATAGCTCATCATCAAAATTTAATTTGTATTATTACAAATAGGTATCATTTAAACAATTTTACAGATGAGAAACCGAGTAAATATTGCAATGTGGTCTATCCCCGACTCACGGTTAAAATTTCTAGACTGTAGTTTACCGGGAAGATGACAAAAGGTAGTTTTATTCTGGGCGTCTGAGGGTTGGGTCACATAACGGCCGTTTTCGACGCGAAAGATTAGTGTTTTTCCTAAACCTTTGCGCGCTCACTGTGAACGAACGGCTGGTCGCAGAAAAATCCAATTGGTCTTAAAAGATTCGTAATTTTTCAGGTCATTCAAAAGTGAACTGAAAATCAAACGTTTCAGTTAAATATTTTGAGATATGACATTGTCGAAATTTTAAATTTCGTTTTGAACCCCTTCCCCTTGACCTAGGGTTATGAAAAGTTTCGAGGACCATTGTGGGGCTGGTCCGAACCCAGAAACCGAATTTCGTAATTTTAACTCAACGCTAACTGGGCAAAGTGGCACGGACGGCGGACAGTGGACGGGGGACGGCGGACGGCGTACGGGGGACGGCGTACGGCGGACGGACGGATTTTTTTTTATTCGATTTTCTGAATCTACGTATCTTGAAACGTAAACCAACAAATTTTGAGGGGGGGTTAAAAAATTTTTTTCTTTGGGCGATTCCAATGGTTCATTATCGAAGATAATAAACCAAAATCCGTCCGTCCGCCGTACGCCGTCCGCGCCACTTTGCCCAGTTAGCGTTGAGTTAAAATTACGAAATTTTTTTTATGGGTATCGACCAACCCCACAATGGTCCTCGAAACTTTTCATAACCCTAGGTCAAGGGGAAGGGGTTCAAAACGAATTTTGAAATTTTGAAACTTTCATATCTCGAAAAATTCATATAGAACGGTATGTTTTTTATTTCATATTTAGATAGAGTTTGTTCCGTAGAATTTTTTAAGACCATCCGCAGCTTTGTACGACCAGCCGTTCGTTCACAATGACGGCTCAAAGATTGTGCCTCACTACAGGATCGTGAATCAAACTGTTGAAATACAGGTCCATTTTCATACTAACAAGCTCTTTGGAACATCATATGGGTTAAGTGATGTCGAGTTTGTTGTTCTGAGGTGCGTTTCGTGCTACGGAAATGAAGGCAATTTCGAATGTTTGTTGGTAGGTACTTCTTTTATAGAAAAATTATTACCGACGTAGTATTAAAAACCCCAGAATTATATCGTAATAATTAATCATAATTAATAATAATAATTATTAATAATAAATACAAATTATTAATACCTAACAGTAAATTATAATAATTTTCACTAGGTACTTGATAAAATTGTTAATAATTAGTGATAATTGATAATAATAATTAATCTAACATTTAGGATCTTGACATTTAGACCTAGTTATCTAGACAGAAGGGTGATCTGCACAAGGAAGATAATAAACCGTTGTGTCAAGAATTTGCAGAGTTTTTTTATTCGATTTTCTGAATCTACGTATCTTGAAACGTAAACCAACAAATTTTGAGGGGGGGTTAAACTTTTTTTTCTTTGGGCGATTCCAATGGTTCATTATCGAAGATAATAAACCAAAAACCCACCGTTTACTCCGCGCTGTTTGTCCACTTTTCATCCTGACAAACCCACTTCGGCTCAAAATTGGTCGAATTTGTTTATTTCTTTTGTGATTTGAGTTTGGGAACCAAACCGTATTGTCTATTTTGGGCGCGAATTTCGTAGAAAACAAAAATAAAATAAACTAAAAAAAAAAATTTTTGAGTGATTTGAATTCAAACCCAGTTTTGTTTTGGGGCCAAATTGACCGTATTGGTGTAATTTGAGTTTTGGATTCGAACAATTTTGGGCCAAGATTGGTCAAATATGGGTGTTTTAAGTGATTTGAGTTTGGGATTTGAACTCATCGTCTATTTTGAATCCGGATTTTGTCCGAAAAAAAAACAATGTCGGACCAAACCGATCGTATTTGGGTGTTTAAAATGATTTTGAATGTTTTGGATTCAAATCAAACCCATTGTCCATTTTGGACCAAAATTGACTGTGAGAAATTTGAGTTTTGGATTCAAACCAGTCCTCCATTTCGTGCCAATATATCAAACTTGAGTGTTTCTTTTGGTTTATTATCTTCGATAATGAACCATTGGAATCTACCAAAGAAAAAAATGTTTTAACCCCCCTCAAAAGTTGTTGGTTTACGTTTCAAGATACGTAGATTCAGAAAATCGAATAAAAAACTCTGCGAATTCTTGACACAACGGTTTATTATCTTCCTTGTGCAGATCATCCTTCTGTCTATACCAGACTGTGTTGCAAATCGGCACCATACCATATTCTCACCGTACTCATACCTTACCATACGAATTTCTTTCCTATCATACCATACTGTACTATACCAAATCGTACCATACAGTAATATACCATACCATGTCATACAAACCGAGTAGGTAAATATTGCATTGTATTAATTTCAAAGGGTATGAAATGTGCAGAACTCACCGTTATCCACCTCGTACTCACTTAAAGACATCTCAGCATGAAATGAGAACACCGTTTGTACAGAAAAATATAGATTTTTATGTAACACACTTTTCACAACTCATATGCAATACACAAGTGAAGAGTTCGCCTGAAGGGCTCGCTAGAGGTCAACAATGCTACCAACATGCGCACATAATTAATTACCTAGGTACTTCATATTAATTATGTGGATCATAAAATGTCTTTGGATGTGTTCACTTAATTGTTCTAGAGTTTATCATGGGGGACTAATTCTGCGGGATCTTGAATTAGGGACTGTTCATCGATGTCTTCCAAAGAGATGTCAGCTCTCTCTGTGTTGATGAAGTGAAACTTCTTGACCCCGTGTCAAAAGCACCTTAGGAGAGTTAAGAGGATATTTTCCTTTGTCACATTGTCATCCAGTTCTGACCTATATTTAAAATTTCAAGTCAATAGCTAATCATCAAAATTTAATTTGTATTATTACAAAAAGGTATTATTTCAACAATTTTACAGATAAGAAACCGAGAGAATACCTATTGCAATGTGGTCAATCCCCGACTCACGGTAAAATTTCCAATCTCTAGTTCACCGGGAAGATGAAAATATTAATAATGATTATCAAGGTAGTGTAAATTATTAATATTTATTGTTGGTTATTATTAATTTTTATGCTTCATTATTAATAATAATTATTAAATATTATTCATTAACTCGACATTTGAAAACCATGTGCTGTTTGAATCAGCTGGGCCAGTTTGAAAATGGACCCGAAAGGCTGCCTCACGATTCACTCTCATGTTGATGATTTTCGGTCTGCCCTAACTTTGAGCCGTCATTATGAACGAACAGTCGGTCGTACACAGGGTTGCCAACTCGCTGGCAGAAGAATACGGGACACTATACATATACACACTTGGTACTGGTTGCTAGGTGAGTAATGAACCCCTCAACCTTACTGGGAAAAGGAAACAAGAAGAAGCTAAGAAGATAACAGTAACTGTTATTGTTGTTGGTTGCTTTGATGATAGGTAGGTTGGCAGCTGGCGTGGTTGATGAAAATCCTCACATCTGGAGTCTCACGTAGGTAGCTAACACCTATTCTGCAGTAATTAGGCAGGTACTTACCTATCCTACCCTGAAATACGGGACAAATAGCGTCCCGGGAAGGGTTTCGCCGGGACATGGAACAAATGGACAAAATAAGGGATTGCCCCGTAAAATACGGTACGGTTGGCAACCCTGGTCGTACAAAGCTGTGGATAGTCTTAAAAATTAAACTCTATATCTCTAAATATCTTGAAACGTAAACCAACTAATTTTGAGATGGGGTAAAAAAGATGTTTCTTTGGGCGATTCCAATGGTTCATTATCGAAGATAAATAAACCATAAACTCTGCAAATTCTTGACACAATGGTTTATTATCTTCTTCGAGCCGATCACTCTAATCCAATTAATGAACTGTTAGATGAAACTCTAGCTCATCATCAAAAAAAAAAAAAAATTAAAATACCATACCAATTTCTTTCAAATCATACCATACTGTACTATACCATGTCATAAAAACCGAGTAAATGACGTTGTCATCCAGTTCTGACCTATTTTTGAAATTTCAAGTCAATAGCTCATCATCAAAATTTAATTTGTATTATTACAAAAAGGTATTATTTTTAAACAATTTTACAGATGAGAAACGAGTGAATATTGCAATGTGGTCAATCCCCGACTCACGGTTAAAATTTCCAATCTGTAGTTTACCCGCAAGATGAAAAAAAAAAAAAAAAAATATAGTTTTATGTTGGGCGGCTGGGGGGTTGACCCACCTAACGGCCGTTTTTACAGATGAGAAACGAGTGAATATTGCAATGTGGTCAATCCCCGACTCACGGTTAAAATTTCCAGTCTGTAGTTTACCCGGAAGATGAAAAACAAAAGAAAAAAAAATAGTTTTATGTTGGGCGGCTGGGGGGTTGACCCACCTAACGGCCGTTTTAGACGCGAAGTTTAGTGTGTCTCCTAAACCTTTGCGCGCTCACTGTGAACGAACGGATTACATTGAGGATCTCAGTCCCAGTAGGAAGGACGGGATCACTCTTGTCCAGTCGTCCAGATTCGTGTCATTCCCATGAGCTTTGCCAGATTTTTGACGTCGGGGTCACCACTTTCACGTCTCCGGTGCTTAACAAATTAGGTAGGTAGACTTATTTTAATCAGGAACGGACAATAGGAAAATTCTACAAATCGGAAAGTGTTACAATGGCGGAAAGAACAGCATAGCGTCATATCTATAACAACGTTGTTTCCATGGTAACATAGGGACTGTTACAAGGTATTATTTCAACAATTTTACAGACCAGAAACCCAGTGAATATTGCATTGTGACCCAGTTCTGACCTATTTTTAAAATTTCAAGTCAATACCTCATCATCAAAATGTAATTTGTATTATTACAAAAAGGTATTATTTTATCAATTTTACCTACAGATGATAAACCCAGTGAATATTGCAATGAGGTCAATCCCTGACTCACGGTTAAAATTTTTAGTCTGTAGTTTACCGGGAAGATGAAAGAAAGGTAGTTTTATGTTGGGCGGCTGGGGGGTTGACCCACCTAACGGCCGTTTTAGACGCGAAGTTTAGTGTGTCTCCTAAACCTTTGCGCGCTCACTGTGAACGAACGGCTAGTCGTACAAAAATCCAATTGGTCTAAAAAAATTCTTCATTTTCAGGTCATTCAAAAGTGAACTAAAAACTCTGCAAATTCTTGACACAACGGTTTATTATCTTCTTTATGCAGATCACCCTTCTGTCTAGATCACTAAATGACATTAATTATTATTACGAATCATCATTAATTATTAATAATTATTATCAAGTAGTGTAGGTAAATTATTAATATTTATTATTGGTTATTAATAATTTTTATGCTTCATTATTAATGATTATCATTAAATAAATTTTATTAACTCGATATTTGAAAACCATGTGCTGTTTGAATCAGCTGGCCCAGTTTGAAAATGGACCCGACAGGCTGCCTCTCGATTCACGCTCATGTTGACGATTTTCGATCTGCTCCAACTTTGAGCCGTCATTGTGAACGAACGGCTGGTCGTAGAAAGCTCTATCTAAATATGAAATAAAAAATAGGTACTCCGTTTCATCTCAATTTTTCGAGTTCTGAAATTTTAAAAATTTCAAAATTCGTTTTGAACCCCTTTCCCTTGACCTATGGTTATGAAAAGTTTCGAGGATCATTGAGGGGTTGGTCGGAACCCGTAAAAAAAAATTCGAAATTGTAGCTCAACGCTAACTGGGCAAAGTGCCGCGTACGGCTATGGCGGAAGGACGGATTTTTTAAATTCGATTTTCTGAATTTACGTATCTTGACGGGCGGCTACGAATTCCGTCCCGGAACCTCATTAAAATATTAAGCCGGCTTAGAAAACCTTGGGATTCCGTCCCTACAACTTGGACCCAGCCTACTGAAACCTTGGAACTCCGTCCTGAGGAAAGTAAAAAAAAATACAGATATTGTGAAACATATCATAGTATAATATACACGTACGACGGAATCCCAAGGCGCCCATCTTGACATATAAACCAACAAATTTTGAGGGGGATTTAAAAATTTTTTTCGTTGTTCGATGACAATGGTTCATTATCGAAGATAATAAAGATAATAAAAGATAATCAAAAAGATAATCATAAAATATAATAATAAAAGATTATCAAAGATAATAAACCAAAATCCACTTTGCCCAGTTAGCGTTGAGCTAAAATCACGCAATTTTTTTACGGGTTCGGACCAACCCTACAATGATCCTCGAAACTTTTCATAACCCTAGGTCAAGGGGAAGGGGTTCAAAACGAATTTTGAAAATTTGAAAATCTCATATCTCGAAAAATTCATATAGAACGGTATGTTTTTTTATTTCATATTTAGATAGAGTTTGTTCCGTAGAATTTTTTAAAACCATCCGCAGCTTTGTACGACCAGCCGTTCGTTCACAATGACGGCTCAAAGATTGTGCCTCACAACACGATCGTGAATCAAACTGTTGAAATACAGGTCCATTTTCATACTAACAAGCTCTTTGGAACATCATATGGCTTAAGTGATGTCGAGTTTGTTGTTCTGAGGTGCGTAATTTCGAAGGTGTGTTGGTAGGTACTTCTTTTATAGAAAAATTATTACCGACGTAGTATTAAAAACCCCAGAATTATATCGTATTAATTAATCATAATTAATAATAATTATTATTAATAATAAATACAAATTATTAATACCTAACAATAAATTATAATAATTTTCACTAGGTACTTGATAAAATTGTTAATAATTAGTGATAATTGATAATAATAATTCATCTAACATTTAGGATCTAGACATTTAGACCTAGTGATCTAGACAGAAGGGTGATCTGTACAAAGAAGATAATGAACCGTTGTGTCAAGAATTTGCAGAGTTTTTTATTCGATTTTCTGAATCTACGTATCTTGAAACGTAAACCAACAAAATTTTGAAATTTTGCACAGAGACACCTTGAGACAGAGCTTTATATAAGATTTAACCCATTATCTCAACCCAAAAAAGTTTAAGAAACAAAAAAACAGAAACTTTAGGAAAATTCTGTCCACTTTGACGAGTCTACAGCCTGGGTTAAAGGACCAATCGACTTGAATTTTTTTACATACCTTCTTTATAGCATGTCTCAGTGCCATTTGAACGAAATAACCCATTATCTCAACTCAAAAAAAAAAAAAAAAAAAAATTCAGGAACAAAAAACTAAAATTTAGGGTAATTTAGGCTAATTTTGGCCATATCTTGGCTCCTAGTTGACCGATCAACTTGAAATTTGGTTTGGATCTTTTTGGTGTGGATAATACAAAGCCCTGAAAGTTTCAAGTCGCTAGGTCTGAAGGGAGCCGGGTTATATAACTTCAAAAACCAATTACCATGTTTTTCTACTTTTTTCAGTCGGTCAAGGCTACAGCCTCTCCACATTCGCCGATTGACTTGAAATTGTGCACGGAGCTTCGTTTCAAGTGTAGCAAGTGCCTTTTGAAAGATTCAAGTCGATATCTTTAAAGGGAGCCGAGTTATATAACTTCAAAAACCCGGTTTTTCACCCTTACCTGTTCTTCTTCTCCTTAATCAGTTAGGCCTTTCCGCCTTCACGGATTGACTTGAAATTTTGCACAGAGCTTCGTTTCAACATCAGCCAGTGCCTTTTGAAAGTTTAACCCATTATCTCAACCCAAAAAACTTTTAGAAACAAAAAACTGAAATTTAGGCTAATTTTGGCAACTTTGACGAGTCTACAGCCTGGGTAAAAGGACCAATCGACTTGAAATTTTGCATAGACCTTCTTTATAACATGACCCTCTTCAACAACAAAAAGATGTGATATCCCCCCAAAAAACACTCCGTGTAAAAATCACTTGTATAAAAAGTTTGTATTTGTAGTATTGTCATTACTTTCACTACCTACAAACCTGATCCTCCTTCCCCTAACCACCACCATCAAGTATTAGTTGCTTGTGGAAGTAATAAAAACGTCTCGCAATAGCGCCAAGGGGAGATTTCGAAAGGGGTACGGTGCTTGTGAAGTGGTTAAGCTTTTCATTATACTTAGCTCCTTAATGAAGAAAAGGGCGGGCGGGGAAAGTGGATATCATAACTTTTTCCGGCCTCTGAAGAATGATATTTGCGAGGCGGGGTGATTTTTACACGGAGTGTTTTTAGGGGGGAACGTCCTTATCAGTTGTTTTACCCGCATTTTCTGTGTTTTGGTAGTCGACGTCCGCAACAGGGAATTCTAGTTGTTGAGAAAAGTGGTATTTTTAACGTACCATTCCACTTGGCAATGTTGCACCAGGAAGCTTGGTCAAGAAGGGACAACTTTGCCACTTCGGAAATTACTCGTTTTCTCCATTAACGCCTTTTTACGAAATTACGCCTTTTCGTGCATATTCGAACGTTTTCGATTCTTTTGATTGAATATCTGGATTATCCCTTGTGTTTAGATGCCGAGTCGAGTCAGAAAGAAGTTGAGGGACCGCAGATACCAAAATTACGACCCACAAGTTCTGCAACGAGCAACAGAAGCCTTCACCAATGGAGAGATGAGCAGTGGTAGAGCATCAGATACGTTCAATATCCCTCGAAGAACCATCGAAAACAAATATTAATAAGCCAGGACGCCAGACTGTGTTGAGTGCGGTTGAAGAAGAAGAAATCATAGAACAAATGTTGTTGTGTGCAGAGTGGGGAATGCCCCTTGATGGCCTTGTGCTTCGGATTGTCGTCAAGAATTATTTGGATTCTTTAGGGAAGAGCGTTCCTCAGTTCAGGACCAATCAGCCAGGAGAGGACTGGTATCGGTGTTTTTTGAAACGGTACAAGCCTAAACTATCTTCACGATCATGTCAAAATATATCTCGTGCAAGAGCAAGTGGGGGGGTGGACCAGTTAAAAGCATAATATTTACTTAATAATAGGTATTTTACATAATATTAAATATTATATAAATTTTACTTAAAAGCCAAATATTATTTTGGTCATCTAAAAGCGTCGTTGGAAGGGAATGAAGAGTAAAGAGTTCAAACTGTAATTGAATGAGTGTTTTGACTTACGCATCCTTTTCCCATGTGTTTTTAAAATCATTTTGGGCAAATTTCACACATATGGCAAAGTTGGTGAACTCTGACAATTGACAATTTCAATGTTCTCTGACAATTGACAATTTCAAACCAGTTACCCGGGCAACGGCATAGTTGCCCCGTTGCCCGGGTAACTTTGCCAACGGTATTTTTCACAGATATCACAAACAAAATTTGTATTTAATACGAATAAAAGAAGTCATTTCCAGTGGAAATTTTCCACCACAGAAAACCCTACTATACTACGTTCCATTTCCACTCTTGAACTGAAACTAGCGATCAGGACTCACGATTTAAGCCAGTTTATACGCACATTGGGACACTATTGGTTGTAGAAATCTTGATTTGAAAATGGAAATGTGGTAAAGTTCGTTATTGCCAAGTTATTTATTCGAAAATTCGTAATAATAATTAATACATCATTTAGTGATCCAGACAGAAGGGTGATCTGCATAAAGAAGATAATGAACCGTTATGTCAAGAATTTGCAGAGTTTTTTATTCGATTTTCTGAATCTACGTATCTTGAAACGTAAACCAACAAATTTTAAGGGGGGTTCAAAAAATTATTTTCTTTGGTTGATTCCAATGGTTCATTATCGAAGATAATAAATCAAAAACCATATGGCGTTCTAAACAGCCGTTCCTTAGTATGAACATTGGCCTGTATTTCAAACGTTTGATTCACGATCGTGTTGACGACGTTCAATCTGCTCAACCTTTGAGCCATCATTCAGAATGAACAACTGATCGTACAAACCTCCGGATGTTCTTAAGAAATTCTAAAAAATAAACTCTGTCTAAATATTATACTAAAAACTATAGTTTTTATGTATATACCGTTCTATTTGAATTTTTCGAGATACGACATTTTCATAATTTCAAAATTCCCCTTGACCTAGGGTTATGAAAAGCTTCGGGGATCATTGTGGGGTTGGTCCGAACCCGTAAACCAAATTTCGTAATTCATTTCAAATTTGACCGATTTCGGTTCAAAACCGCTCACATTCGAGTGTTTTGAATGATTTTGAGGTTTTTGGGTTCAAACTCATTGCCGGTTGGGCCAAAATTTGAATAATTTGAGTTTGGATTCTACCCATTTGAAGAAAAAAGGAAACCCATCGTTCACTTGGCCACATTTCGAGTGTTCTGAGTGATTTGGGTTTTGGATTCGTTCATTTTGAAATTTTTATCCCAACTTTTGATCGTCGTATGACCGTAATAAGCGCAACTTTTCACGAAAACCCCGACTTCGAAATGTCTGTCACGTTCGCATGACTGTTATGTGCAAAATTTAGGTTTAATACAAATATCCAATGTCATGCAGCATGGGTACAAGAGCGAATTTTCGAATGAATAACTAGTTTTATGTAAAACGTCTCAATTTTACTGTTTATCTATATTTGAACTAACCAGTCGAAAAAATCCAACAAAACGTCTACATAACCTTTATGATATGCTCTAAATTAGAATTCTAATAGTATTTGAATGTGTACCTGTAATCGCCTGCTCTGTTCCCTCGGAGAGGCTTTTTTCTCAAGCGGGTTTAATTTCGAACCCTCGAAGAAATCGCCTCTCCGAATATATGACTGCAAACTGCTCTTTTGCATGAGGCCAACAACAATAAATATTTGGAATAAAGTACATTGTTTGATAAGTTGTCGCTCAATCCATTTTTTGTCTTTTTTAACGTAAATTAGTACATTTTTCATGTTTTCAGCTAGTTAGGTACTTGTACTTAGGCCTGTGCGATTATTCGATTAATCGAAACCTCGATTCGATTATTTTAATAATCGTCGATTATTTTGAGGTCTCGATTACGATAATCGTGATCGATAATCGAAATGAGATATGTGATTATTAACGATTACCGATTATTAACGATTACCGATTATTACCAATTACCGATTATTACCGATTACCGATTATTACCGATTACCGATTATTACCGATTAGGCCTGTGCGATTATTCGATTAATCGAAACCTCGATTCGATTATTTTAATAATCCTCGATTATTTTGAGGTCTCGATTACAATAATCGTGATCGATAATCGAAATGAGATATGTGATTGAACTGTAGGGGCACTGAATGGGAACTCTGGAGGAATGGATAATATGTATATAATTGTACTTGATGCCAACTAGATACAGACTGACTCTCTGAGTCACGTACCTCTGTCTATATATATCGATACAGGGCTACCAACATAACAGTGATTATTAACGATTACCGATTATTAACGATTACCGATTATTAACGATTATTACCGATTACCGATTATTACCGATTATTACCGATTACCGATTATTACCGATTGCCGATTATTACTCATTACTGATTACCACAGTGTTTTAAATGTCAAAGGCGATTCTTTATGGCGAAACGATTGTTACCTTCACCCTTACGCCTTACGCCTATTTTATACGGGGCGAAATCATCGGTAATCGGTCGTCTTTATATATTAACATTGAAATTAAAGTTCAAATCGATTTTCACCACAAAATTCAACTTCAAATTATCGATAATCGATGAACTTTAGTATAATCGATAATCGATGCAACTTAATGTAATCGGTAATCGAAAAACTTTGTATAATCGAAACACTAATCGATTTATAAACGATTATTTGGAATAGTTTTCGATTGTCGATCACGATTAATCGAATCGAAGCACATTGCGATTATTTTTGTAATCGTCGATTACGATTAATTTTAATAATCGCACAGGCCTACTTGTACTTAGGTAGGACTGCAGGAGATAAGGTATTTTCGAAAAACCATCAATGTTTTAATACGAAGTTTCAAAACATCGACATTTTTTATAAGTTCGATGTTTTATAGACATCGATATTAGTCGTAAAAAATCTATGTTTTTCCAACCGCTACCCATCCCTACCTTCGATAACAATAAGAAAAGGACGGAACTCGTATACCCGCCTGATTTCCTCGAAAATCGTCGCTCTGAAAAACGATCAGAGCAAAATGGTCATTGGACGATTATTTATTTTACGATAATCGTTACAATCGTCCCGAGCAAAACGTGAAGCCCTCGCAACGAAAGAATGCCGCTGGAGAACTGAAGACTAACGGTTCTCAAAACATCAGCACTTCAATCGACTGAGGGGATCCGGAACCTTCAAACCCAGGAAGGTCCTAATAGGGGAGTGGGTCAAAAAGGCGGATGAAGAACGTGTGACGTCCAGTGAATAGAGGAGTTGTACCCTACATCAAATGCGGGAGTCCTGGATTTTAGACATGTTATTTGGGGTTATTAGGATGTAAACAATCCAAGTTTTGGTATTCCGATCGCGGTTCCATCATCCGCAATCGTCGAAAAAACCATGAAATTTTGGCATTTTCTTTTCTTTTTTTGTTTTGTTTTTTGCCTGTAGCTCCTTCCAATTGCGTTTTCGGCTTTTGAGTTTTGCTGAAAACTTGTGAAGCATAAAATGTCCTAAGAAATTGATTCTGTGACTTTTTTATTTTTTCATTTTAAAGCTGGTTGAATTTCATATATGATCAGTCTCTTATATGAAATTTTGATCAAGTCAGTAACATACTCATGCCAGTACCTACGCTAAATACCGCGCACTTGAAGTTATTTGGCACATGTTCTTCTCTAGTTTACGAAACTATTTGTCAGATTCCAAATTTCTTTTTTCCATCTCAAAGTTGGTCAAATTTACTATTAGAATTTTCATTCAATCCCAAAAATACCCACTAAACGTGTCAAAATCGTTAATTTTAATTTGAATAAAGATTAATTCGAAAAATGTTATGTGGGGTCTGTTCCAATCAGCTGGGCCAGTATGAACGTAGGCCCTACCTATCGAGAAAATATTGTTGTCTAAATAGTTTCAAGTTGTGCTTACAGACGGTTAGTTCCCGTTGCTCATCGCCGCTTATCACCCCCCCCCCCATTAACCCCTTATCGCCGAACCCCCCCCCCCATTAACCCCTTATCGCCGAACCCCCCCCCCCCCCCCCGACAAACTGGACGAAGTCCGAAAAACCGTCAGATAACTCCTAAGTAGAAAATTCTCCCTCCTCGTGATAAAAAAAAAACGGACTTATCGCCGCCTTATTATTTTTTTCTCGTCTCTCACGACTCGTCTCATCGTTATCACTCGCGCTTCGTTTAATCAGTCGCTTATTTCGTACACGCCGCCATTGTGTTTTTGTCTCTCGTTGTCGTGTGTGTTCGTCGGACGTCGTATTGACGTGTCGTCTCGTCGTTCGTGTGAGGGTTCCCGAGATGTCGAGGACGTTCATTAGACTCACAAATAACGCGACCGATTGGACGACGTTCTCCTTACCTTTTTTCCTCGTTGTGTTTTCACAAGTTTCTAATTAGACCTCGTCCGATTAGTATTTTTTTTCTTTCGTTAAAAGCGCTCTTTTCGGGGTTATCGCCTTTTGGTGTTTTTTATCACCAAGCCGAGGCCGCCGTGAGAGACGATAATTCGTCGTCTTCTTCCGAACGCCTACCTCGCGGTTGTCCCGCGATAGTTTCAACGGCGAATACTCCTTGAAATCTTTATCGAGAGATTTTCCTCGTCATTTCAACGAATTTTCGACAATGGGCTTTATGGTTTATTCAAAATTTTTGACGTGAGAAGTAAAAAAATCTAAAGTCATAAAGCATAGCTATAAGAGCGAATTTTCAAAGAGATAACCGGTTTTATGTAAAATGTGTAAATTTTACTGGTTTTATAACGTTTTGTCTCCAATTTTGCCGAGTAGGTAACACCTCAGTTGATAGATTTTTCAACGCTGAACACGTAGGTGAAGTCAGAATCGCGATATCGCATTCCGTTATCAGACTGGAGCAGATGAACCGTGAAGAACATCTCAAGTAATAACCACGTTTCTTCATCTTCAAAGGGCTCCAGTTTGACAACGGAATAAGATTCTGACTTCACCATCGTGTTCAGCGTACAAAACCTTTAAAATGAGGTGTCACTTGTCAGACTGGTTCATTTTGGGAATTCATGGTTAATTCCCCCCCCCCCCCTCAACACTCCCCGCCTTAGAGTGGCCCGATCCTGCCCAACTACGAACTTAACCATTCGATTGCCAAGACACATATGATATTAAATTTTGCTGTCTTTTTGGCGGTGAATTCAGGGGCCTGAAACGAATTTCGGTACCTATAAAAACTTTAAAATTTTGGACCGATAGCAATAGCTTTCTTTTCTTCGAAAATTTGCTAAAACCCACAAAAACACGACATTTTCGATGGTGAAATGGAGCCCTCGATTTTATGGTTTTGAGTCGAAACCGGTCGAATTTTACTTTCAGGTAAACGAATAATTCACTCGTTGGCCGAAGGGATTTTGGCGCGCATTAAAGCGATCGAAATCATAGTTTTCACGAGCGCTTCAAAAAAGTGGCTTGTGGACTTTTATCGACTCAACGTTTTATCGTTTAACTCAGGACTAGCGACTTTTTTAAAATGAAACGAAACGAACAACGAGAAAGCGGCCGTTGGTAATAGGGCAGATCGCCCCGTCGTTGCGCTGGAGGCAGCAGGTGTTACCGACTTCCGGAAACGACGAAGACGAAGAAGAAGAAGAAGTTACAAACCGTCGCCCGCTTCACCCTCCGGAAAGGTGGTCCGGCAACTTCCGGTTTCCGGAGACCGTTTCTCTCCGCGGGGTCCATTTTCGGATGTTGGAAGCCCTCGCTTTCCGTCTAATTGCCCAGTTTTAACTAATTGCAACGATGTTTCGACTTTCGTGTTTTCGCTGGTTGCTGGAAAATCGATCGTTCTACAGGAAATTTTAGTCACATACAAATTAAAGGGCATTAAATTCTGCGTCGAATACCATCAACATTGGGATTCGACATATATTTGAGGTCATAACTGACTGCCAAAATGCGACATTCGAGTAGACGTACGATTGTTCGTCGTGTGTAGTGCCAAATTCAATTGTACTTTCAAGAGAGAATTTCAACCATTTTTCGATTAATTACTAGTACTTGAGTGTTAAAAATCAACCGAGGAAAAAGCCAATTTTCTTCACTGCATGTATTCAAACCCCCTAAAATACCACGAAATGTTTGGACTTTTTTTCGGTTTTTCGCCTGTAGCTCAGAACTCGTTCGTCGTACAGGAAACTTTACTGACAAATAAATTCAAGTCCAATAAATTCTGCGTAGAATGACGTACGAAACAGCGAAATTCGACAGATATTTCAATTTCTAAATGATGCCCTAAGTACGACTATTATTACATTTTTCAAACATCCGACTTTTAGTCGTCTGGAGCAAACAATTCAACAGCACGTTCAGAGGGAATTTCATTCATTAGTCGGTGAATTGTTTTCGACATAGATAATCGAGTACATACTATGAATTTTGTCCACTACTGTAGTGCTATAACAGCATATTGAAGAAAAGAAAAAAAAATTAAATGTTTAGACTTTTTCGGATTTTTGCCTGTGGCTCAAATGCGTTCCTTCTACAGTAAATTTTACTTACACACATTTTAAACGCTAATAAATTCAGCCTCAATTATTGTGCATGAAATTTGACTCATATTAGAGGTCGTAATTGGCGGCCAAAGTACGATACTTTCTTGCAATATAGCCAGAAAAAAACTCTGAAAATTCTTGACACAACGGTTTATTATCTTCTTTGTACAGATCACCCTTCTGTATCGATTACTGAAGGATAGATTAATTATTATTATGAATTATCATTAATTATTAATTATTATTATCATGTAGTGTAAATTATTGATATTTATTGTTGGTTATTAATAATTTGTATGCCTCATTATTAATTATATTGAACTGAAACTAGCGATCAGGACTCACGATTTAAGCCAGTTTATACGCACATTGGGACACTATTGGTTGTAGAAATCTTGATTTGAAAATGGAAATGTGGTAAAGGTCGTTATTGCCAAGTTATTTATTCGAAAATTCGTAATAATAATTAATACATCATTTAGTGATCCAGACAGAAGGGTGATCTGCATAAAGAAGATAATGAACCGTTATGTCAAGAATTTGCAGAGTTTTTTTATTCGATTTTCTGAATCTACGTACCTTGAAACGTAAACCAACAAATTTTGAGGGGGGTTAAAAAATTTTTTTCTTTGGGCGATTCCAATGGTTCATTAGGTATCGAAGATAATAAACCAAAAAATCGACATCATTAAAACCATATGATGTTTCAAACAGCTCCTTAGTATGAACATTGACATGTATTTCAACCGTTTGATTCGCGATCGTGTTGACAGGTTGATATCGGCTCAACCTTTGAGCCCTCATTGTGAACGAACAGTTGGTCGTACGAAGCTGCGGATGGTCTCAAAAAATTCTAAACAATAAACTCTGTCTAAATATTATACTAAAAACTATAGTTTTTATGTATATACCGTTCTATTTGAATTTTTCGAGATACGACATTTTCATAATTTCAAAATTCCCCTTGACCTAGGGTTATGAAAAGCTTCGAGGATCATTGTGGGGTTGGTCCGAACCCGTAAACCAAATTTCGTAATTCATTTCAAATTTGACCGATTTCGGTTCAAAACCGCTCACATTCGAGTGTTTTGAATGATTTTGAGGTTTTTGGGTTCAAACTCATTGCCGGTTGGGCCAAAATTTGAATAATTTGAGTTTGGATTCTACCCATTTGAAGAAAAAAGGAAACCCATCGTTCACTTGGCCACATTTCGAGTGTTCTGAGTGATTTGGGTTATAACTAAATGTGAACTAAAAACTACACCGTTCTATATGAATTTTTCGAGATTTCCAAATTCGTTTTGAACCCCTTCTCCTTGACCTAGGGTTATGAAAAGTTTCAAGGATCATTGTGGGGTTGGTCGGAACCCGTAACAAAAATTTCGAAATTTCACCTCAAAGCTAACTGGGCAAAGTGCCGCGTACGGCGGACGGACGGATTTTTTTTTTTTTATTCGATTTTCTGAAACTACCTACGTATCTTGAAAACCAACAAATTTTGACATGGGGTTAAAAAATTGACATGGGTTTAAAAAATAAACCAAAAGACAAACAACGACTTCCAACGCCTGTAGCTCCCAAACGGGTGAACCAATTGAAAAAACTCTGCAAATTCTTGACACAACGGTTCATTATCTTCTTTGTACAGATCACCCTTCTGTCTAGATCACTAGGTCTAAATGTCTAGATCCTAAATGTTAGATTAATTATTATCAATTATCACTAATTATTAACAATTTTATCAAGTACTTACCTAGTGAAAATTATTGTGGGGTTGGTCGAAACCCATAAAAAAAATTCGTAATTTTAACTCAACGCTAACTGGGCAAAGTGGCGCGGACGGCGTACGGCGGACGGACGGATTTTTTTTTATTCGATTTTCTGAATCTACGTATCTTGAAACGTAAACCAACAAATTTTGAGGGGGGGTTAAAAAAATCTTTTCTTTGGGCGATTCCAATGGTTCATTATCGAAGATAATAAACCAAAAACTCTGCAAATTCTTGACACAACGGTTCATTATCTTCTTTGTAAAGATCACCCTTCTGTTTAGAATCTAAACTTTAGATCATTAGGTCTAAATGTCTAGATCCTAAATGTTAGATTAATTATTATTATGAATTATCACTAAATATTGAGAATTTTATCATGTACCTAGTGAAATTATTATAATTTATTGTTAGGTATTAATCATTTGTATTTATTATTAATAATTATTATTATTAATTATGATTAATTAATACCTTATAATTCTGAGATTCTTAATACTACGTCGGTAATAGTTTTTCTATAAAAGAAGTACCTACCAACAAACATTCGAAATTACCTTCATTTCCGTAGCACGAAACGCACCTCAGAACAACAAACTCGACATCACTTAAGCCATAATATGGTGTTCCAAAGAGCTTGTTAGTATGAAAATTGACCTGTATTTCAACAGTTTGATTCACGATCGTGTTGTGAGGCACAATCTTTGAGCCGTCATTGTGAACGAACGGCTGGTCGTACAAAGCTGCGGATGGTCTTAAAAAATTCTACGGAACAAACTCTATCTAAATATGAAATAAAAAACATACCGTTCTATATGAATTTGTCGAGATATGAGATTTTCAAATTTTCAAAATTCGTTTTGAACCCCTTCCCCTTGACCTAGGGTTATGAAAAGTTTCGAGGACCATTGTGGGGTTGGTCGAAACCCATAAAAAAACATGTCGTAATTTTAACTCAACGCTAACTGGGCAAAGTGGCGCGGACGGCGTACGGCGGACGGACGGATTTTGGTTTATTATCTTCGATAATGAACCATTGGAATCGCCCAAAGAAAAAAAAATTTTAACCCCCCCTCAAAATTTGTTGGTTTACGTTTCAAGATACGTAGATTCAGAAAATCGAATAAAAAAAATCCGTCCGTCCGCCGTACGCCGTACACCGTACGCCGTACACCGTACGCCGTACGCCGTCCGTGGCACTTTGCCCAGTTAGCGTTGAGCTAAAATTACGAAATTTGGTTTCTGGGTTTGGACCAGCCCCACAATGATCCTCGAAACTTTTCATAACCCTAAGTCGAGGGGAAGGGGTTCAAAACGAAATTTAAAATTTCGACGATGTCATATCTCAAAATATTCAACTGAGCCGTGTAATTTTTAGTTCACTTTTGAATTACCTTAAAAATTACCAATCATTTAAGACCAATTGGATTTTTGTGCGACCAGCCGTTCGTTCACAGTGAGCGCGCAAAGGTTTAGGAAAAACACTAAACTTTCGCGTCGAAAACGGCCGTTATGTGACCCAACCTCCAGACGCCCAGAATAAAACTACGTTTTTCATCTTCCCGGTAAACTACAGTCTAGAAATTTTAACCGTGAGTCGGGGATAGACCACATTGCAATATTCACTCGGTTTCTCATCTGTAAAATTGTTTAAATAATACCTTTTTGTAATAATACAAATTAAATTTTGATGATGAGCTGTTGACTTGAAATTTTAAAAATAGTTCAGAACTGGATCACAATGCAATATTCACTCGTTTTCTTGTCTGTAAAATTGTTTAAATAATACCTATTTGTTTAAACAAATTAAATTTTGATTTTTTTTTTTTTTTTTCCCCTACGCCGAGCGTTTACGGCTCTTCGGCCATTAGCGTTTTGGCAGCCCAATATAGTTTTGATATTTTGGACCAATTGGTCTCGTCAGGAGAAAAGCTCCGCTTGATATCCTCGAGGCGAGGACAGTCGTTAAGGTGGTCACTTGTCATGGCTGAGGATCCACACAACGAGCAGGTCGGGTCATCTTTGAGTCCCAGTCGATGGAGGTGGGCGTTCAGGTAGTCATGGCTTGTTATATACCTGAAAGCCGCGACCGACTCGCGGCGAGGAAGATCAGGAGGGACACGATCAGCCGGGATGAGGAGAGAGGCCCACCGCTTGCCTTCAGCCGACCGCCGGTGGCCCTGGTCGAACTTGTCATTCACTGCTGACCTGATGAATGCTCTGGAAGCGGTGAAACTGATTGGTGTATTCGGCATGGGCATTTGGGAGCCTTCTTTGGCTAGGGCATCGGCCCGCTCGTTTCCCCAAATTCCTACATGCGAAGGGATCCATTGCAGGACCACCGTTGCTCCGCCGCCAAGCAGTTGCTCCAGGCGCCTTCTGCCCTCCAAGACATCATGGGAATTTGTCGGAGTATTTGTGCAGAGGCTAACAATTGCAGCCTGTGAGTCACATAGGATCACTGCCCGCGAAAAGTCAATGGATAGGAGCATCTCCAGTGCCAGAATCACCGCACGAATTTCTCCATCAAAACTACTGGCCAGGCTACTGATGAGCTAGATACTTGAAATTTTGAATATAGGTCAAAAATGGATGACATTTCAATATTCACTCGGTTTGTATGACATGGTATGAGTATGGTATGGTATATTATTGTATGTATGATTTGGTATAGTACAGTATGGTATGATAGGAAAGAAATTCGTATGGTATGGTATGAGTACGGTGAGAATATGGTATGGTGCCGATTTGCAACACAGTCTGGTATAGACAGCAGGGTGATCTGCACAAGGAAGATAATAAACCGTTGTGTCAAGAATTTGCAGAGTTTTGGTTTATTATCTTCGATAATGAACCATTGGAATCGCCCAAAGAAAAAAATTTTTAACCCCCCCTCAAAATTTGTTGGTTTACGTTTCAAGATACGTAGATTCAGAAAATCGAATTAAAAAAAATCCGTCCGTCCGCCGTACGCCGTCCGCCGTACGCCGTCCGCGCCACTTTGCCCAGTTAGCGTTGATTTAAAATTACGAAATTTTTTTTATGGGTTTCGACCAACCCCACAATGGTCCTCGAAACTTTTCATAACCCTAGGTCAAGGGGAAGGGGTTCAAAACGAATTTTGAAATTTTGAAAATTTCATATCTCGAAAAATTCATATGGAACGGTATGTTTTTTATTTCATATTTAGATAGAGTTTGTTCCGTAGAATTTTTTAAGACCATCCGCAGCTCTGTACGACCAGCTGTTCGTTCACAATGACGGCTTAAAGATTGTGCCTCACATCACGATCGTGAATCAAACTGTTGAAATACAGGTCCATTTTCATACTAACAAGCTCTTTGGAACATCATATGGCTTAAGTGATGTCAAGTTTGTTGTTCTGAGGTGCGTTTCGTGCTACTGAAATGAAGGTAATTTCGAATGTTTGTTGATAGGTAGGTACTTCTTTTATAGAAAAATTATTACCGACGTAGTATTAAAAACCCCAGAATTATATCGTATTAATTAATCATAATTAATAATTATTATTATTAATAATGAATAAAAATTATTAATACCTAACAATAAATTATAATAATTTTCACTAGGTACTTGATAAAATTGTTAATAATTAGTGATAATTGATAATAATAATTAATCTAACATTTAGGATCTAGACATTTAGACCTAGTGATCTAAACAGAAGGGTGATCTGTACAAAGAAGATAATGAACCGTTGTGTCAAGAATTTGCAGAGTTTTTTTATTCGATTTTCTGAATCTACGTACATATCTTGAAACGTAAACCTACAAATTTTGAGGGGGGGTTAAAAAATTTTTTTCTTTGGGCGATTCCATTGGTTCATTATCGAAGATAATAAACCAAAATCACATAGTGAAAGTTGTATAGAATTCAATTGTGCGTACAATGAGCATTTCAAATTCAAAATTGGACTCATTTCATATGGACCTGAAGTGTATGGGAAATGGGCAATTCCATAGTGTCCGAAAATTTACAATAGGACAGTATTTTTCGGTCAAGGGACGTGTGAAGATTACGAAAATAGCATGAGTTGATCAGTTTTTTCGTTAAGTTTGGTAGGAAATGCAATCAAAACTAGTACTTGTTCGTACTACGCGCGCTCAAACCTTGACGTCATCGGACACCTCAAACGAGGATGGATAGTTAGTTTTAGTATCCACGATGTTTCAAGAAAAATGATCCATTCGCGTCACTCCATCTTTGCGTCACTCCAGCATTCTCTATTCTGCATTATCGCTTGATTATCGCCGTTCGCCATAACAAATTGATTTTCATATGGTGATTTTCATTTTCAATAATATTAAAAATTTTTTAATTTTAATATGGTTAATAATAATATGGTTAAAATTTGATGTTTTACCTACGTTTCAGAGGACGTAGATCAAGAATATCGAATAAAATTTCATCCGTCCGTCCGCCGTCCAGGGCACTTTTGGTAGTAGACCTCAACCAAAAACTTACTTCAAAATGATCCTCACAGCAGTAAAGCGCAGATGTCAATGAGTGTTTTATTCCAGTCACGGCGAACCATTGCGTTCGTCTCTCCACATCCCTTGGAACAGAAATCATTATTTTGCCGTCCGCTTCTGTTGTTTCGCACTTGGGGAAGATGCACACCTTCTTCACCATTATAACGTGTAGAGAACGAAAAATGTTGAAGAAACCCAACAAGAAATCACGGATCACTCGATTTTGTACTTGATAAAAACAATCTGCCGAATGAAAAAAAAATAAAGCGTAGACAACCTTCGCTGGTAGGCGCTCTGGTAACAAGGATTGAACCTTCCGCACGCCACAGGAATCCGTGCTTCATAATCTAGTATCCATAATGGTGAAGTTTTTGACGTCACACCCCGGTCACTCGCCCGCCTGTTTTTCAAACTACCAATTTTCTTTTATTTTCCTAAATTTTTGTGAACAATTTCTTGGCAAATGGACCCGATTTTCGCTAACATTAGACAAGGTACTTTGGAAAAAAAATTAATAAAAGAAATTGACTGGAATTGCCCATTAGACGAAAATATGAGGAAATGCTCAATTTTCCCTTCAAAAAAGCCTTTTTTGTAAAGGAAATTGTCCAATCAAATTTTGTAGCTGAAAATGTTGAAAAATATCAAATTCAGTTCGTTTTGTCGAAAATCCGCTGAAATGATGAGAAAACGCTCAATTTCTACTTCAGAAAAGTCGTATTTTTTTCGTACATTCACCACTGATAATCGATATTTGAGATCTGAACGGATTCATTGCGAAATGCCCCCAAATTCGTGTTGTTGAAAATCCCAAAATAACATCAAAAAGTAGCCGAAAATTCGTTAAAACGACGAAAGAACACTTAATTGTATTGTCAAAAACTCCACGTTTTTTTAAACCTATTTGTTTGTTGTTCAGACCTTCCGGTCTCGTGGTTTTGTTTGGCCTTGTCCGCCCGCGCCGAAGTTTTCGACTCCTCGCGGTTCGAATCGCCCGAGCTTTGTGCAGGTGTTGTCGGGAACAACCGGCGAGCGATACCGTAGTAAGGCACCCTCTCGCCGACAGCCCCTCTTGCTATCGGGCTTGAAGGGTCTGACGCTTTGCGAAGGGGCTTCTCCGATCTCATCTCCCGTCCGGCCATCTCGTCAAAATCTCGTTGACGAACAACCGGAGGACGTACGAGGGGCTCGTTGAGTTTTCATATCAATAAGACGAACGGTGGCACCTCACTAAAAGCCCAAACGAGACCAAAATACGATACAAATTAAGTTTGGTACGAAAGCTCCTTTCGAAAATTCGCCGCCATCGTAAATGCTAACAGCCCTTTCCTGGACGTAACATCCCTTCTATGGACGTAAACCTCCCTTTCCTGGACAAAATGTCGATGGTTTAATCACCGCAACCGGTTTAACAGTGTACTCAAATTTCAATGGAAACAGAAGATTTTTGCAAATGCTCTTGTTTTACTTAGTTATAAAGAAAATAGACTCGTTAATCGAAATGCTCACCCCACTCATCAACATGTTTGCTCAGATTCTACCTACACTTATACAAAACAAAAAATGAACGCACCATTAAATAAAGCACTCAGAATCTGCACATGGAATTCACAGTCACTCTCCGGAAAGTATCACGAGCTCTCACACTTTCTCCAAGTTCACGATATCGACATAGCTCTTATATCCGAAACCAAGCTAACAGATAGGAAGATCTTCTACATACCACAATACACAGTTTATCGAGCGGACCATCCCAGCGGGTCTAGCCAAGGGGGTTCAGCCTTAATTATTAAACGTACTATTCCCCACGAAGAGCTGCCTCCAATCATAGAAAACATTTTTCAGATAGCAAGAGTCGCTATACCGATAAATAGTATTAAATACCAAATTGGAGCCTTCTATTCCGCCCCTAAGAATAAAATCGTACCATCCGACTTTTACGGACTGTTCCACGAACTGAGCCTAAACTTCATGCTTGGAGGTGACTACAACAGCAAGCATCCATTATGGAATTCAAACCTCATAAACCCACGCGGAAGAGTGCTCCACAACATTGTGCACCTTTTATCTCTTGAAACTATAGCTCCAACTGAACCAACATTCTTCCCTGCGCAGCAAAACAGCGTACCAGATGTACTTGACCTGTTTATTGGAAAAAATGTTTCCCACCTATGCGACGTCCCACTAACCGTCAGTGACTTGTCTTCAGACCATAAACCTGTAATAATTGATGTTGGCACTGGACTCCGATATAATCAACCAAACAAACTAATTAAAACACCGTTTAATTGGGAACTGTACTCATCTACCCTTGAATCACTCACAGACCTTCGTATCTCGTTGAAATCGAGAGCAGATATCGACAAAGCGGTTACTACATTAACCAGAAACATCCAAGAAGCATCAGCGCACTGCGAGTTTACAACCAAATCTAATAATCCGCCCACAAAATCGTAGATACCCCCCTCACATAACACAACTTCATTATGTTAAAAAAGAGGCAAGAAAACTATGGGAAAGGACAAAATTTCCGGGACACAAACAAGCTCTAAATCGTGCTACTGCAGAACTGAAAAATGCCTTAAGGGTTGAACAAAATAAAGAAAAAGCATCCGAATTAGCAGCCCTTGAATGCACAGATGGGACACTATGGAAGAAAACCAAAGCACTCACGAGAGAGACTAATCAAATACCACCTCTGAAAATAGGAAATGCATTCATCACATCAAATGTTGATAAGGCTCAGGTCTTTGCGGACATTCTTGAACAACAATTCAAGCCGAATGATATTGAGGATCCAGAATTCTCAAGAAACGTACGGGAAATAATTGGAACTCCTCTTCAATTGTCTCCTTTCAATCTCCATTTCACCCCCGGACAAGTCAGAAACGCCATCCAGCGGTCACCCACAAAAAAAGCACCTGGGCATGATAAGATTGTAGAACCGCTTCTAAAAGCAATGAAAAGGAAAGCCCTGGTATACTTGACGCAAATATATAATGCGATGATGCGTTTAGCTTACTTCCCCTCTAAATGGAAATATGCCATCATAGTAATGATCCACAAACCCAACAAACGAATGAATGATCCGCATAGCTACCGACCGATCAGTCTACTCACCTTATTTTCAAAGATCTTCGAACGGCTCCTACTTCCACACTTACTCGGGCACCTTGAAAACCTCATACCTAGTACCCAGTTCGGATTTCGCCCACTACACTCCTGTACACAACAACTACACAGAGTAGTGGAGCAAATATTAAGTGCCTTCGAAGAAAAGTCTGTGTGCGCAGGTCTATTTCTGGACACGAAGCAAGCTTTCGACCGGGTTTGGCATGAGGGATTGTTAGCCAAGATAAAGCCACATATGCCTGATACACTCTACCTTGTTCTGCTGTCATATCTGTCGAACCGCACGTTTTCTGTCCAATGCAGTGGAGCACTCTCTTCCTCACGACAAATCCAAGCATTGGTTGCCCAGGGAAGTGTTTGGGGTCCAATCCTGTACCTACTATACACACACGATTACCCATCACCACCTGACGTGAAAGTGGCTCACTTTGCTGACGATGTGGCTGCGTTAGCAAAAGGATACTCAAATGAAGCAGTACAACAACTACAACTTTTCACTAACGACGTAGATGTTTGGTGCAAAAAGTGGAGAGTGTCGGTAAATCCAACAAAGTCTAGGATGTGCTTCTTCACATACAAGCGTACTTATGAAAGACCACTATTAATGTTAAGCAGTACAAGTATACCCGAAGAAGACACTATTAAATACCTAGGAGTAAAACACGATAAAAAACTTTTATGGAAACCACACATATCCCACGTAGTCCAAATGTTACGTTTGCGCCTCAATAAACTACGATTCCTGCTTCAACCGACTTCTACCGTCCCTCTACATCTCAAACGCAGAATTTACCTATCAGTTGTACGACCCATATGGATGTACGGATGCGAAATATGGGCTTCTGCTTGTGATACTCAAATCAAGAGAGTGCAAACCATCCAAAACCGTGCCCTTCGTTTGATTACCAATGCACCGTGGTATGTGAGCAACCACAACATTCACAAGGACCTGGAAATACCCACTGTGAAGGACGTCCTACAGACAGCAGCTGATCGAATCAACGTGCACCCCAATCCCATCCTCTCCCCGATCGTCCTGGAAACTCTTCCACCCCCCTCCGCACGCAGGCTCAAAAGAAAGTGGCACAGTGACTTGGCACTATGAACAATTATTGTTAGAGAATGATTATGAGTAATGTTATAGTGAGGACTATCGCTGGATAGGATCCTCACACCACCTTCCACGTTATTGTTATGTATTGTACAGCACAACTAGAATGTAATATTGTTACAATAAAGTTATCGTTCTAAAAAAAAAAAAAAAAACTCTGCAAATTCTTGACACAACGGTTTATTATCTTCCTTGTGCAGATCACCCTTCTGTCTATACCAGACTGTATTGCAAATCGGCACCATACCATATTCTCACCGTACTCATACCATACCATACGAATTTCTTTCCTATCATACCATACTGTATTATACCAAATCATAAATACAATAATATACCATACCATACTCATACCAGGTCCTACAAACCGAGTGAATATTGAAATGTCATCCATTCCGGACCTATATTTAAAATTTCAAGTATCTAGCTCATCATCAAAATTTAATTTGTTTAAACAAATAGGTATTATTTAAACAATTTTACAGACAAGAAACCGAGTGAATATTGCATTGTGATCCAGTTCTGACCTATTTTTAAAATTTCAAGTCAATAGCTCATCATCAAAATTTAATTTGTATTATTACAAAAAGGTATTATTTAAACAATTTTACAGATGAGAAACCGAGTGAATATTGCAATATGGTCTATCCCCGACTCACGGTTAAAATTTCTAGACTGTTGTTTACCGGGAAGATGAAAAAAGGTAGTTTTATTCTGGGCGTCTGGGGGTTTGGTCACATAACGGCCGTTTTCGACGCGAAAGTTTAGTGTTTTTCCTAAACCTTTGCGCGGTCACTGTGAACGAACGGCTGGTCGCAAAAAAATCCAATTGCTCTTAAAAGATTCGTAATTTTTCAGGTCATTCAAAAGTGAACTGAACATTTCACGATTCAGTTAAATATTTTGAGATATGACATTGTCGAAATTTTAAATTTCGTTTTGAACCCCTTCTCCTTGACCTAGGGTTATGAAAAGTTTCGAGGATCATTGTGGGGCTGGTCCGAACCCAGAAACCAAATTTTGTAATTTTAGCTCAACGCTAACTGGGCAAAGTGGCACGGACGGCGTACGGGGGACGGCGTACGGGTGACGGACGGATTTTTTTTAATTCGATTTTCTGAATCTACGTATCTTGAAACGTAAACCAACAAATTTTGAGTGGGGGTTAAAAAAAATTTTTCTTTGGGCGATTCCAATGGTTCATTATCGAAGATAATAAACCAAAATCTTGTTTTACTTAAACAGCCCTTTTCTAGACGTAGTGTTCTTTCTATGTACGTAAACCTCCCATCTCGACGTTACCAGCCCTTTCCTTGACAAAGTGTACCCTTTCCTTTCCTAGAAAGCCCTTTTCTTCAGGGGCGGCTCGTGGGCTCAGAAACTGGTGGGGCACCAGGGCAATATTTAGGTGCATACTACCTATTAGGTACTCACTATAGGAACTAAACTCAAACTACCCTTACAGCTAAACTGCTTCATAATTAGTGGTATGCAGCTCTTAGCAAGTCAGGAAACATCGTTCTCCAAAGAGTTCTCTTGAGGAGAGGGAAGGTTACTGACCAGTATCCAGGATTACCGACGAGGAGGTGGCTGCAAGGCAATCCCACCTACCCACCCAAATAATTATCTTCAAAATGATAGGAAGAATAAAAGAGAAATTGTGACTGTACGAGTACTATTCAAAGAGTACATTATAAAGGTAGTCAAAAAATTATATTATTGGAGTTTCTATTACTGGGGTTTTTAAAAATTAGCAATCGCGACCATCTGCTTCCTAGCCGAGTGGTACCTTGAAAACCCCCTCTAAAAATGTCCTCTTATGCCCAGATTGCACATACGTTTTCTTATCCAATCGTATCAAAACATTTTGAACGATCACAGAACAGCAAGATTGATTTCAACTAGCGTTTAGAGTTCGTTGGTTAGCTCAAACAAAGCTCGAGTCAACGAAGTCACCATCAGTTTCAGGGATAACAAATAAAACAGTATTCTCAACGGTTGGCTGAGCTACATAATAATATTATGTATATTACTGTTATTAACGGTTATTAACTTACACTGTAAGTCTTACAGAATGTAGAAATCAACAAATGAGATTCCCTTGGGCGAATAGTGATCCACTTCAGTCTTGACGACTAGCAAAGCGTTCACGCGTTGCACGTGAGATATTAAATTTCAATGTTTATTTGATTAATATTATGGAGACAATAATTCACTTTTACTATGATGAGTAAATACGAAGCTAAAAACCACCAGTCAATGCATTCAAAATAATATATTATAACGTCAGGCAACGTTTTGATATCATTCTTATCGAACATGGAAGAAAGCATGGAGGAATGAAACTCCCTTCTTCCTTGACAAGGAACGATTCAACGATCGATTGTTTTCGGCGTTCAACTTGATTCGATATTTTGGCCACCGCCCGGAATGGCTCCTATTGCGGAACACAGGGTGCCTTCCCCCACCCCAGGAAGCGCCTATACCTTCAAATTTGAGACTGGGGCACTTCTGGTCGATCCGATAATCGACTTTTTTAATCGATAAATCGAAACAAAATGCGTTGAGGACACGACTTCTATCGAAGTCAGACGAAATAGCCGCCCGCCTGCAAGAGCTCAGTGGAAGTGGGTAGTCATGGAAGAAGGGAGATCTCCCTTCTTCCATGGTGGGTAGTAGTAGGTAAGATTTTTTTCTCCTTGTTCTATGTTTTTTCTGTTTTCCTTTGCAAATTTTTGGGTGGGGCGAGGGCCAAGGTGGCCTTATGGACGAGCCGCCACTGCTTTTCTTGACGTGATGTCCCTTCTCTCTAGTAAACCTCCCTTTTCTAGACGTTATCAGCCCTTTACTGGACGTAATGTTTTCCAAAGCCGCTCATCACGCCTTGCTCACTGGACCTCTTGTTATCCTCCTTTACTAAACTCTAAAATTTATTCATATATAGTTCACATGTATAGTTCATTTAATGAACTTTACAAAATTCGCTCGTATTGCGATGTTGCATCGCTTCTAGATGTTAAAGTTGATTTAAAAAAAAAAGAAGGTTTTTAGAGCTTTGATAATTCGTTTTCAACATGTCCAAATGAGCCATTTCTCTAGGTAATTAACCCTCGAACTGAGAGAGTCGTCCAGTTACGTTTCGCCTGAGGCAGCTCCAGAAGCTCCTGTTCTCTCCTACGACGACCGGACGCGAATCCTCCTCCTCCCCCTCGTGGATGACAGCAATTAGAAGCTGCGGCAAGTGAAAAGAGGCCTCTGAAACCAGCCGTGACGTCCGAACGTAATGACACATCGACAACTTGTGTTCTGGTCTCGTCTCAGAGGTCTCGTCCACGGTGCGGGGCTCCTGTACCCAGTCATTTAGGATCCAACAGGAATCGTCCGAGTCCGAGGAAGAGAAACGGAGAAAAGTCGTCTTTCCACAGCCCCGTCGATCCGTTCTGGAGGTTGAATTGTCGTTCACATGCTCCTCAACACGCTCTCAGCTTCCGAGCGAGTTCACAAAACCAAATTTGTGACCCAAAAACGCTCTGCAGATCCTAATAAACGTGGATGAAATAATACACGGACACTTGATATAAAAGAGACAGCGTTTATTATAAGATAGAAATTCCGAACGAGTGTTTACATCGGGAGCCATCGGCAAGGAGTATAACGTCAAAGCAGTGCTGCCAGTACAACAGATGGAAAGTTCCCATACCTATCAGTAAATATCCCGCTTGACATCCCCCTTCGATTGTATATTTCCCAAGGAACAACAGCACATTATCACACAACAAATGTGTTATCAGAAATATAAAAATCGCTTAACTGATCAAATTTAACAAAGAACTAGGAAACTGGCTGCACATCTAAAAGTAAAAAGATTCACAATAGCATACCTAGTTCACCACCTCCAACAGGCTCAATTTTTCAGAGAAATATTCAAATTTCACACGACTCACGGGTTTCGTAAATATATCAGCAATATTTTCATCAGTAGGAACTTTTAACACATCTATTTCACCCTTTTGGTAAAGATCTTTTATGTAATGGAACTGCACTTCAATATGTTTCGCGCGTTTAGAGTTTTCAAACGATTTTGACATTGAAATAGCACCATTATTATCAACATAAATTTTAGTTTTACTAACTTTTTCGCCATAATGAGAGAGAAGACCTTTAATGTTGACTATTTCCATTGCAGCAGTAGCGGCTGCAATGTATTCTGCTTCCATAGTCGATTGGGAAACTGCTGACTGGCCTCTTGAAAACCATGCCACTGGATTACCGCCATGGAACGCAACAAACCCACTGACACTTTTCCTACCGATTTCTTCACCGGCATAATCCGCATCACTGTAGGCGTAGAGATCGTTCTCATTTGGTCCATATCGAAGAGCGTAGTCTTTAGTCTTCTGGAGATACCTGACCACTCTTTTGGCTGCTTTCCAGGCGCTCACAGTTGGCTTATCGAGGACTCTGCTAAGGGTAGAAACACTGAAGGCTATATCAGGACGGGAAATAGTTGACAGATACATCAACGAGCATACAAGGCGGCGATATGGGACATTCTTATCCGCTTGTTCATTTCCATATTGAAAACCAGGATCCATTGGAGTTGAAATTTTGTTGCATTCCTCCATCTTGAAATTTTCCAAAATTTTATTGATCATTTTGGTTTGACGAACGTAGAGGCATCCATTTTGGTTTATTATCTTCGATAATGAACCATTGGAATCGCCCAAAGAAAAAAAAATTTTAACCCCCCCTCAAAATTTGTTGGTTTACGTTTCAAGATACGTAGATTCAGAAAATCGAATAAAAAAACTCTGCAAATTCTTGACACAACGGTTTATTATCTTCCTTGTGCAGATCACCCTTCTGTCTATACCAGACTGTATTGCAAATCGGCACCATACCATATTCTCACCGTACTCATACCATACCATACTGCATTATAACAAATCATACATACAATAATATACCATACCATACTCATACCATGTCATACAAACCGAGTGAATATTGAAATGTATATTGAAAATTTCAAGTATCTAGCTCATCATCAAAATTTAATTTGTTTAAACAAATAGGTATTATTTAAACAATTTTACAGACAAGAAACCGAGTGAATCCAGTTCTGTGATCCAGTTCTGACCTATTTTTAAAATTTCAAGTCAATAGCTCATCATCAAAATTTAATTTGTATTATTACAAAAAGGTATTATTTAAACAATTTTACAGATGAGAAACCGAGTAAATATTGCAATGTGGTCTATCCCCGACTCACGGTTAAAATTTCTAGACTATAGTTTACCGGGAAGATGACAAAAGGTAGTTTTATTCTGGGCGTCTGAGGGTTGGGTCACATAACGGCCGTTTTCGACGCGAAAGATTAGTGTTTTTCCTAAACCTTTGCGCGCTCACTGTGAACGAACGGCTGGTCGCACGAAAATCCAATTGGTCTTAAAAGATTCTTAATTTTTCAGGTCATTCAAAAGTGAACTGAAAATTAGACGTTTCAGTTAAATATTTTGAGATATGACATTGTCGAAATTTTAAATTTCGTTTTGAACCCCTTCCCCTTGACCTAGGGTTATGAAAAGTTTCGAGGACCATTGTGGGGCTGGTCCAAACCCACAAACCGAATTTCGTAATTTTAACTCAACGCTAACTGGGCAAAGTGGCGCGGACGGCGTACGGCGGACGGACGGATTTTGGTTTATTATTTTAAATATAGGTCAGAAATGGATGACATTTCAATATTCACTCGGTTTGTATGACATGGTATGCGTATGGTATGGTATATTATTGTATGTATGATTTGGTATAGTACAGTATGGTATGATAGGAAAGAAATTCGTATGGTATGGTATGAGTACGGTGAGAATATGGTATGGTGCCGATTTGCAACACAGTCTGGTATAGACAGAAGGGTGATCTGCACAAGGAAGATAATAAACCGTTGTGTCAAGAACGGCGTACGGCGGACGGACGGATTTTTTTTTATTCGATTTTCTGAATCTACGTGTCTTGAAACGTAAACCAACAAATTTTGAGGGGGGGTTAAAATTTTTTTTTCTTTGGGCGATTCCAATGGTTCATTATTGAAGATAATAAACCAAAAACTCTGCATATTCTTGACACAACGGTTTATTATCTTCCTTGTGCAGATCACCCTTCTGTCTATACCAGACTATATTGCAAATCGGCACCATACCATATTCTCACCGTACTCATACCATACCATACGAATTTCTTTCCTATCATACCATACTGTATTATACCAAATCATACATACAATACAATACCATACCATACTGATACAATGTCATACAAACCGAGTGAATATTGAAATGTCATCCATTTCTGACCTATATTTAAACTTTCAAGTATCTAGCTCATCATCAAAATTTAATTTATTTAAACAAATAGGTATTATTTAAACAATTTTACAGACAAGAAACCGAGTGAATCCAGTTCTGTGATCCAGTTCTGACCTATTTTTAAAATTTCAAGTCAATAGCTCATCATCAAAATTTAATTAGTATTATTACCAAAAGGTATTATTTAAACAATTTTACAGATGAGAAATAGAGTAAATATTGCAATGTGGTCTATCCCCGACTCACGGTTAAAATTTCTAGACTGTAGTTTACCGGGAAGATGACAAAAGGTAGTTTTATTCTGGGCGTCTGAGGGTTAGGTCACATAACGGCCGTTTTCGACGCGAAAGATTAGTGTTTTTCCTAAACCTTTGCGCGCTCACTGTGAACGAACGGCTGGTCGCACAAAAATCCAATTGGTCTTAAAAGATTCGTAATTTTTCAGGTCATTCAAACGTGAACTGAAAATTACACGTTTCAGTTAAATATTTTGAGATATGACATTGTCGAAATTTTAAATTTCGTTTTGAACCCCTTCCCCTTGACCTAGGGTTATGAAAAGTTTCGAGGACCATTGTGGGGCTGGTCCGAACCCAGAAACCGAATTTCGTAATTTTAACTCAACGCTAACTGGGCAAAGTGGCGCGGACGGCGTACGGGGGACGGCGTACGGCGGACGGACGGATTTTTTTTTATTCGATTTTCTGAATCTACGTGTCTTGAAACGTAAACCAACAAATTTTGAGGGGGGGGGTTAAAATTTTTTTTTCTTTGGGCGATTCCAATGGTTCATTATCGAAGATAATAAACCAAAAACTCTGCAAATTCTTGACACAACGGTTCATTATCTTCTTTGTACAGATCACCCTTCTGTCTAGATCACTAGGTCTAAATGTCTAGATCCTAAATGTTAGATTAATTATTATTATCAATTATCACTAATTATTAACAATTTTATCAAGTACCTAGAGAAAATTATTATAATTTATTGTTAGGTATCAACAATTTGTATTCATTATTAATAATTAATCTTATTAATTATGATTAATTAATACGATATAATTCTGGGGTTTTTAATACTACGTCGGTAATAATTTTTCTATAAAAGAAGTACCTACCAACAAACATTCGAAATTACCTTCATTTCAGTAGCACGAAACGCACCTCAGAACAACAAACTCGACATCACTTAAGCCATATGATGTTCCAAAGAGCTTGTTAGTATGAAAATGGACCTGTATTTCAACAGTTTGATTCACGATCGTGTTGTGAGGCACAATCTTTGGAGGAGAAGCTAAGATAGTGGGAGGAGATCTCTGAACTAGGGAGAACACAAGGTGCTAATCTAACACCCCCCACAAATTTTAGAAATGCACAAAACCAAAACAAAATTCTAAAATTTGAACATACGAACAAAACAATCAAGTTCAATTCAAAAAGTTAAAACTATTCTCACCTTCCTGTGGCTTAAACAATTTTTTAAAACATCAAAATCATCAACAATAAAACAACAAATCACGAATATTGTAAAAAGTCTTCTTAAATTCCGACATCAATTTTTTTTAAAAAACTTTCAGACCTTAGAACTAAAAAACATTAAAATTGAAATTTTTACAATAAATTCATCTTTTTTCTCTGCTCAACAAATTTTGAAAAAGGTAAAGCTTTTGTAAAGCTATCTGCTAATTGCTGATCTGTGGGAACGTAGTCCAGCTTAACATTACCTTCTGCAATGTGACTGCGTATAAAATGATATTTGACATCAACATGTTTTGTTCTTTTACTTTCCAAAGTCGAGGCAATTTTCATGCAGGACTGATTGTCCTCAAATACTTGAATTACGTTATCATTTTTAGTTATATCGCTAAGAATTTGCTTTAAAAATAAACATTCGGAAATACAATCAGAGAGCGAGTAGTACTCGGCTTCTGCTGAAGACAAAGCAACATTTGGGTGTTTCCTACTTCTCCAAGCAATAGTATTATTATTAACGAAAATAATATAGCCATCAATACTTTTTCTATCGTTGGTATCATTTGCCCAATCAGCGTCGGCATAGGCGACGATTTTCAAATTCTTATCTGATTTTTGGTTTATTATCTTCGATAATGAACCATTGGAATCGCCCAAAGAAAAATTTTTTATAAGTGAGCTTAAGGTTTGCAGTAGATTTGAGATATCTGAGTACTTGCTTCAAATGAACCCAATGTGAAAAATTATAATTATTCTGAAATTGGCTAAAATAAGCGATAGAAAAACATATGTCAGGTCTAGAACCTATCATCAAAAACATTAAACTTCCAATAAGTTCTTTATATGGAAAATTCGGAACTTCTTCTCCCTTTTCTGAACTTTTTAAATTCAATTTTGGAATCATAGGAAGTCTAGTAGGTTTAGCGTCAAACATATTAAAACGTTTGATAATCTTCTCAATTAGAGTTTGCTGAGAAACATGAATACCATGATCATCAATTTCAACATCAAGACCAAGAAAAGTAAACTTATTTCCATTAGTCAAATCTTTCATCTTAAAATCTTGTCTCAAAGCTGTTTTAATTTCTTTCAAAGTTTCAATATTTTTAGAAAACAAAATTACATCATCAATCCAGATTAATAAAAAACAGTTATCATTGAAATATAGACAAGGATCAGCAAGACTTCTACGTAATTTCAAACTCAATAGGTATGTTCCAACCTGACCAGTTCTTGAACTGGTTCAGGAACTAGTTCTGAGCAGAAGCCATGCGCATGATGAACTGCGTTCCAGCCTGTTTCAGTTCGTGAACTCAGTGCAGACAACGCGTTCCACCGCGGCCAGTTCATGAACTCAGTTCAGCTCAGTTCGGGAACTTCTTGCACTGAATTGAGATGAGGGTTGAGAACTCGAACTGGAAAGGTAACAGTGATCTCACGTTATAACCTCCCACAAAATCATTTGACTTCCTGAGTTTCACGGGAGAAGACGTAGTATAGTAGGGTTTTCTGTGGGAGAAGAAGGGTCCAGTTTGTTTTGTCTTTTATTTGTGGTTCTCGTTTTTAGCGTATTCTGGTACGTAAGTGTTCATATCTCGACAAGATAAAATCATATCATAAAATCATTTATCATTTAAATCATTTTATCATAAAATCATTTCTCGTAAGATAAAATACGTCTAAGTACAGTAAAAAAAAAAAAGTAAAGTAAGCAACCATTTCAGGTTGGATTTCCGTCCGACTGCCGTTTTATAGGCGTCGCGGACGTCATCGGCTGTCCACCTAGGTGGATCAGAATTGTCTAAGTACAGTACCTTTAAAATAAATAATTTCTCAGAAAACTGTAAAGATAAAATTATAACCCACGAAATGAAAGATTGTTGGTGAACATGCGTGTATTTTCAAACCAAATAATTTTTGAATTAGGTACCTACTTAAATAAATTAGATTGAAATAAAGTGCATTGTTTGAATGGATGTCAACTTGGCCTACATTAAAATTAATTATAGGCAAACGATATAATAAGAACAATGTTGCAGTTTCAATTTAATTGAAAATTGCTTCAACTGATTAATTTTGGTTTATTATCTTCGATAATGAACCATTGGAATCTCCAAAGAAAAAAAAATTGTAACCCCCCCTCAAAATTTGTTGGTTTACGTTTCAAGATACGTAGATTCAGAAAATCGAATAAAGAAAAATCCGTCCGTACGCCGTCCGCGGCACTTTGCCCAGTTAGCGTTGAGTTAAAATTACGAAATTCTGTTTCTGGGTTTGGACCAGCCCCACAATGATCCTCGAAACTTTTCATAACCCTAGGTCAAGGGGAAAGGGTTCAAAACCTCAGAATTATATCGTATTAATTAATCATAATTAATAATGATAATTATTAATACTAAATACAAATGATTAATACATAACAATAAATTATAATCATTTTCACTAGGTACCTACTTGATAAAATTATTAATAATCATTATTTTTAATTATTATTATTATGAATTATCACTAATTATTAGTGATGAGTGTGGTGGTTTAGGTTGACCGTCAGTAAGAATGATGTTGAGGGATGTCGAGGGTCGGTCAAATGAAAATTGATTTATGTGCCAACGTTTCGAAGAATATATTTCTTCATCTTCAGGGCAGGTTATGAAATAGAGTTAGACTCCAACAGGGAAGCTCCTTCCTCCAGATCACAGAAGTAATAACTTCTGTTATTACTTCTGTGATCTGGAGGAAGGAGCTTCCCTGTTGGAGTCTAACTCTATTTCATAACCTGCCCTGAAGATGAAGAAATATATTCTTCGAAACGTTGGCACATAAATCAATTTTCATTTGACCGACCCTCGACATCCCTCAACATCATTATTAGTGATAATTCATAATAATAATTAATCTAACATTTAGGATCTAGACATTTAGACCTAATGATCTAAACAGAAGGGTGGTCTGTACAAAGAAGATAATGAACCGTTGTGTCCAGAATTTGCAGAGTTTTGAAGGTGTTCAGAAACGCGTAAGCATAATATGTTCTAAAAACTATATTATAGTTTTTAGAACTATATTAAAAATAAATATTCAACAATTCCCGCCGCCACCCGGTAGTCCACAGTACAAGAATCTCTTTTTTTTTACAGAAGGAGCAGACAAATCAAGCTCTGCTTACACTTATTCTTGTTTTTAAGAAGTTACTTGAAGTAGGGTCAATGCTAGATACATTCCAGTTTCTAGTCCTAGACCAAGTCAATTAATTAACCAAGACCGTTAAATGGGATTCTGAAGTTCGGAATTTCAATTCGGAAATTGTTGAGTTCTGATATCTGATAGCGATAGAAGAAGAAGGTTACTCTGATCAAAACCGCCCTCAGCGCTACCTGCCGGAATAGTTCGGGTCGTTCCAGCTATTCAGTTCACGAACCTAACAGTTCTTGAACTCATCCCCACTACTGCTGAACTGGTTCGTGAACTCAGTTCATGAACTAGGTCAGGTTGGAACATACCTAATAATTTTTCATTCAAAACTAGATTCCAACATTTAGGACTGCTACGAAGTCCATAGAGACTCTTTTTAAGCTTACATACCAGAGTTCTGGAATCACTGGCATCCACTGGAAGTCCTTTCGGAATTTTCATGTAAACAGGTTGTTTTAGTAACCCATTCAAAAAGGCTGCTTCAAAGTCCACCTGATGAATCTGCAAATCCCATTCAACTGCGATTGCAAACAGAAGTCTCAAAGTATTCATACGAGCCACTGGTGCGTAGATTTCGTCATCCAACGTAGGTTGCTGCTGAAAGCCTCTAGCCACGAGGCGTGCCTTCTTGATTACACCACTTTCAGTTTCCTTTAATCGAAAAACCCACTTTGAATCGATGACACTTTCGCCTTCTGGTAACATTGAAAGTTCCCATGTGTCATTTTTCGTAAGATTTGAAAGTTCTTTTCCAATAGCCTCCTGCCATCCCTCATCTTTACTCGCTTCATCATAACTCATCGGTACTTCAGAGGGTAAGGAGCCTGTGGATAATGCCCACATAAAATTCAGCTGACAGTCAGGATCTACACTCAAAACATAATCCTTCATCTTCTCAGGTAAGCGTTTTTCTCGAACTGGTCTTCCCATAGGTGTGTGTAGGCGTTGAATTCTCAGCTGGTACAGGTGATGGACTTCCAGTAGGTAAAGGTGTTGAATTTCCATCATCATCATCATCCTTTGCACGAATCGCCACAGATTCAATGACGTAAGGCACGACTTCGTTGAAAGTTACATTATGACAGGTTACAATTTTTCTACTTTCTGGATTCCAGAGTCGATATCCATTGCTTGTGTACCCAACCATGTACATCAAAATACTTCTTGCGTCGAGATTACTCTTTCTGTCCTCTTTAGGTATAAGGGCGTATGCTTGACATCCAAATATACGAATATTCTCCAAATCAACAGGTCGATCGTACCAAACTTCAGCAGGTAGTTCACCATTTGGTAAAGCACTAGTTTTCAAACGATTTATGACGTACACTGCAGTTCTAACAGCTTCACCCCAAAGTTCCTTTTCAAGATTTGAATCCAAAAGCAAACAACGTCCCATATTCATGATGCTGCGATTCATTCTTTCCGACAAACCATTGCTTTCCGGGCAACGGGGAACGTTATATTGAATAGAAATTCCTTTGGATCGGCAAAATTTTTGGAAAGCTCCAGATGAATACTCGCCACCGTTGTCACATCGAAAGTTGACGATACGAGACTGAAACCTAGCTGTAACAGCTTCGACATATTCCTCAAATTTTCCAAGTACCTCAGACTTGTTCCTCAACAGATAAATTACTGTAAAGTGTGAGTAGTGGTCGATAAACGTGACATAGTATCTCATTCCATCATGGGTAGCTGGGGTAATAGGACCCTTCACGTCGGAACTAACAGTTTCCAAGATTCTCCTGGGTTTCAAGGATTCGGGAATTGTATGAAAAGGTTTTCTGGTTTGTTTTCCCTTGACACAAATTTCACACAAACTGGATGGAGGATGTAAAGACGAATGGCCCATTCTACGGTGCATCACAATGTCTTTGTTTACATTCACGAAGTAGGTAGACGATTGACTCAATACAGTACAGTTGACAACAAACATGTTACCTTCCGACTCACCTTCAAATAAAGTACGTTTTTCTGTAGCCACTGTAACTTTATTTTCATCAAATGTAACCACCTTGAACCATTTTAGGAACTGACAACAGGTTGTACGGAAGATCATCACACTGCAACACGTTCAATAGTTTAAAAGTATTTCCGTTGCACTGCACACGCAAAGTTCCACGTTTAGATGCAAGAATCTGTTGTCCCTTTTTTGCTACATTTACAAAAATGTTCACGTTTTCTACGTCGAATAGGTATTTTCCGGTTTGTTTAGTGACAAGATGACAACTCGAGCCCGAATCACAGATGAAGTAACCGTCCGAGGAGGTTTCACATTTCCGATCGCTTCCACACAAGTTTGATTCCAATTCGATCGAGTCCGGAAAACAAACGAATGCAATTTCATTTCCACAATCGTTTTGATCGTTCGTGAGATGACATTTTTCCTTAAAAACACGATTCCTTGGACAATTTGCTCGCTTGTGTCCGATCTGACCGCAAAGATGACAAGGGAAGGGGAAGGAATTAGCTGTCGTATTGTTTGCTCCAGCGCTAGAAACAGCCGATGACGTATGATTTCCTCGCCAGCTCCGATTTCCCTTCGTCCCTCGCCCACGGTTTCGACTCCCGCGAAATGACGAGAAAGCAACTTGCTGAGATCCGCCATATTCCTTTCCGACTTGCGACTTCTGACGATTTTCCTCCAAGCATAGTCGATTTTTCACGTACTCGAGAGTGACTTTAGTTTGGTCGTCGTTGAAAGCGATGTCGATTGCGGTTGTTACCACCTGATACGAATCTGGCATAGAAGCCAATAATTGAGCGACAACGTCTGCGTCGGACATTTTTCCTCCACTCGCCCTGAACTCACTCACAAGGGCTTCGTACTTTTCCAAGTAGTCTTGAAGAGATCCATTATCTGTGAATTTCATGTCTGCAATTTTCCTCTTCAAATCGACTTGTGCAGAAAGTCCTTTCTTTATGTAGGTTGCTTCCAATGTTTCAAACATTTCCTTGGCGGTTTCCTTTGACATGATGGTTTCAGAATTCGATCGTCCAGTAACCTCAATTATTTCTCTCGCCTGCAGGTCCATCTTTTTGTATTCTTCGATTTTAACTTCACTTTTCCTTGAACTCAATGCATCGAGAACATTGCTTTGTTCTAGTGTCAATTTTAAACGAAATGCCCACTGGGCGAAATTCGTTCCACTGAAAGGCCTGATGCCTGGTACCATCACGTGTGTGGCGGACGCCATTTCACTTCCGCGGATTCCAATTTACGCGAAACACGAATAAAATTTTCCACGTTCACTTTTCCTAACGAAAATTAATTCCTTTACGTTAGTGGAAGGTTCTGGGTCCCATAACCTATTGTAAGATGGAATGAAAGGAAAGAGACGAGATGGTTTACGAAACACTGTAATATTAGAACGGCAGACACGAAGCAAAGTTGCTTAGTTCTAAAGAACAGCTCAGCAAACAGGTAAGGTGGGAAGAGGAGAAGCTAAGATAGTGGGAGGAGATCTCTGAACTAGGGAGAACACAAGGTGCTAATCTAACAAAATCATCTTCATTCAAGAGGGAAAAACGTGCACCTGAATCAACTTCCATGATCTGTGGCCTACCATTGATATGGACTGTGACAATATATTTGTCTGAATCTGGAACAACCTCAAACAAATCTACAATTTGCGTGTCAAGCCTGGAAATACCATAGGGACAAACCTCCTCTATGTGTGTGACACTATTTACAGTACCATGTGTACCTGATTTCAAA
The DNA here is from genome assembly GCA_963920205.1 of Stenodema calcarata. NCBI lineage: Eukaryota > Metazoa > Arthropoda > Insecta > Hemiptera > Miridae > Stenodema > Stenodema calcarata. The sequence goes on from OY986065.1 coordinate 9,649,444, forward strand.
TTCTGCGATAGTGTTGTTAGGCAAACGCGACTAACATGACCCTTGCGATCACATGCGGTGCAGTGAACCTTATTGTAGTCCACTCGGCACTCAGCTACTTTGTGGTTATTTCTAGCACATCGTGTGCACAAATCTTGAATTCCTAGGGCTTTGTAATCAATGCTGCTTCTACCCTGAGAGCAATTCCGTGATCCTGATGATTGAAAACGGTTACCAGAAAAATGGGGACTAGGTGAGCGGAAGCGGTTCCTTGACTTGTCACTGGAAGGGGAACAATCACGTCGAGGATGTTGCGATGACCCAAGGCGGTATGTGTCACTATGATAGGTAGAAGGACCAGGGTTTGATTGGTTTGAGAGTTCAGCGCTTTCAATTCGGGCTGCCTCCAACGCAACAGCTTTTTCCAAAATTAGATCAAATTTGGGCTCACTGGACTGAAGGAGCTGTTCCCTGATCCAATTATCCCGCAAACCCCTGATGAACTGAGCCCTAAGAAAAATATCATTAACCGATATAGCAGTTCTTTCACCCTCGGGTGTTGTACAATTAGTTGCACTACAATATACTTTAAATCTGCAGTCAGCCAAATCCCGCTGTAGTGCAGCAACGAATTCTGCAATGGACTGATTTTCTTTCTGGGTAATATTCAAAAAATAGTGTTGAGACACAATTACGCTTCGTTTCGACGTGAGCATTTTGTCAAAGTTTGCTACAAGGGTCGTGTAGTCGAGTGCCGTGATAGGCTTATCAGGCCCAAGAAAGGGCATTGTAATGGGTGCTACCAATGGACCCGCACAGCAATTGAGCTTTCTTTGCATCGTCAACAAGCGCTTTCATCGTGCAATAGTTCTCAAAACGTTCGAGGTAGCATGAAAATTTCTCTGTAGGATGGAAGAAATACTTCAAACTATAGAGGTCTAAAAACAGAAAATGTATTCATTTGGCCTGGGGAGTGTCGCCGATGGCGAAGTACCGAGGACACATTATTAGTAGACACTAGACTGGAGACTGAAATAATAACAGCGCCATCTGGAGGATGGATGAAAAGGGATACACAGATACACTGAAGACAGTTCTTCATGGAAGAAGGGAGTTCTTTCTTCCATGACAGTTCTCATAGTGACGTCGGACAAGAAAGTTGCGTGAGTACATTTCCGAGTTCCCATATAGCAAATTGTTGATGTACCTAATAACCATGAAATTAATATTTGTGTCCCTTGTAGATTTATTAACAGTGTCCTGTTGAGGACGTATTGACAGTGTCCTGTTGAGGACTTAATTGACAGTGTCCTGTTGAGGACATAATAGACAGTGTCCTGTTGAGGACTTTATTCACAGTGTCCTGTTGAGGACTTATTGACAGTGTCCTGTTGAGGACATAATTGACAGTGTCCTGTTGAGGACTTATTGACAGTGTCCTGTTGAGGACTTTATTGACAGTGTCCTGTTGAGGACTTTATTGACAGTGTCCTGTTGAGGACTTTATTGACAGTGTCCTGTTGAGGACTTTATTGACAGTGTCCTGTTGAGGACTTAGATAAGGAACAGTTGACAGTGAGGAAATGTGATGGGCATTGGGACTGCTATAAGGGGAGGTTGGAGGCAGTCGTAGGTTTAATTTCCTCACAGATAGTTTATTTAGCGTTAATTCATTGGTCTCACAGCAAAGAGACAGATACGATACACCTATCGTTATACACATAACTATTTATATAGACAGATATCAACACAGGCTAGAGGTTGAAAGACAGTTAACGAATCCCAGTATCCAGTACAATTCGTTACACAATGTGACACCGCAAGTTGGTCGTGTTGCCACTTGTCTTCAAATAATTTGAACTTGGAATAATTATTATTCCCGCAGTGGCGGCACCTCGCCAAGTTTAGTTCTTTTATCCTCTCAAAATATAGCCAAATGTCACTTTTTGGAGGCATTTTGGAAAGAACGTAAAGAGCGCAAATAGAAAGTACAGGAAAGAGGAACCGCGAGAAAAGAAAACTAGAAAAGACAACGAATTGGAGGTTCGAGGTTGAAGATGATAAGAACACAAATAACGCATTTCCCTCCGTAATACAGAGTCCGTATCCCTGTGATTCGATTCAAACAAATCGATGTTTCTTGAAGCTGTATAGTACCAGGTCCTATTATTTTTATGCAAGGATACTGAAAAACTGGATGACATAATAACTGGATAAAAAGATACTACAAAATAAGAATAACTATTGTATATATACAGGTAGGTATATATTATTTGTATTTAAACGACCAAAGAAAAAGAAGACATTTTGAGAAAAAACATCGATGTCTGGTAAAATACATCTATGTTGAAAAAACATCGAAGAGAATACATCGATGAAAAAAACATCGATACATCAATAACCATCCCTACCGTTATCATTCGAGTTCTATTTCTATTGTCTTGTGCTTGTCATTTCACAGTGATTATGATACTC
>OY986065.1:9652097-9675952 GCA_963920205.1 Stenodema calcarata
CGAGATTTTCAAATTTTCAAAATTCGTTTTGAACCCCTTCCCCTTGACCTAGGGTTATGAAAAGTTTCGAGGACCATTGTGGGGCTGGTCCAAACCCAGAAACCGAATTTCGTAATTTTAACTCAACGCTAACTGGGCAAAGTGGCGCGGACGGCGTACGGCGGACGGACGGATTTTTTTTTATTCGATTTTCTGAATCTACGTATCTTGAAACGTAAACCAACAAATTTTGAGGGGGGGTTAAAAAATTTTTTTCTTTGGGCGATTCCAATGGTTCATTATCGAAGATAATAAACCAAAACTCGAAAAATTAAATTTCCAGCTTCCGTTTTGGGATTGCTTGTTTACAATGTTTAGATAAAATGCCTCAACTTGCTTTTGAGGCAGTCACCTTAACGTAATCAACTCAATCAAACGAATATTTTGTTAGGGAAACGCCCAAAATAATAATGTAAATTTTTGCAGGTACACTAGCGCGAAAATAAATACGTTTTGAGACAATTTGTGAAATTGCTTCTTATCAAAGGATTGGCTTCACAATTCGATACATTCGCTCATACTGCCAAGCTGCACAATGGAGTATTCTATTCGGGATTTTAAGTCGAAATAAATACGACATGAAATGACAGCTTTTGTGCCCAGCTCAGTTGAAAAATCCCTCCACTCCCTCGTTCGTTGATTCCCTTTAAATCCCCTTTGACGACACTTAACGTCAAAAACGTCACTAATGAGACTCTCGTCCTGTCCACCGAAATCCCTTTCTAAACGTCGACCCCCTGAAAGACTGGAAAAATTCCAACGATGGATCTTGAGGCCCAAAAGACAGGAGATAACCTCCCAATAACCTGCCGCAGACCCTTGGAGAACTCTTTCACTGAGGAGGCGCCCATTGACGGGAGGTTTATGACGTATAAATTGACTTTGACCTGTTGAGAAGTCGAAAGTGACTTTTTTCTAAAGAAACCTTTGAGTGGCGGATTAGTCGCCTTTTCAACTGATTTTCACTTATTAACAGCAGCTTATTAACGTTTTCGACCTGATACTTCCTCTGAAGGGAATAATTCTAATCATTAGAAGAAAGCAAATCAGCATGACCACAATGAGCGAATTTGTGAAGTCAAAACACGTTGATGGAAAGTTTTTCGAAGAATTGTCGAAGAAAATGAAGCTTTTGTTCGGGCCACTCTAAGGTAATCTTTAGGGGAGTTTTAGAGGGGAAAATTACCCATAAATTTTACATTAAAAAAATCCACAGTCAATCAGTATAGCTATAACATACACTCGAAAATTCGCTCTTATAGCCAATAAGAGCATATTTTCGAAGAAATAACTGGTTTCTCCAGTTATTTGGAGGAGTGAGGATTGCCATATCTCAATACCGTCTCATTCGGTTATCAGATTAGAGCATGTGAACCGCGAAGAACATCTCAAGTAACAACCACGTTTCTTCACCTTCAAAGTGCTGCAGTTTGAGAACGGAATAATGATATAGCAATTCTGACTTCCACATCGTGTTTAGTATTTAAAAAAACTTTAAAATGATGTGTCACTTGCTAGACTATTTCATTTTTTGAATTCATATGTAAAATTTTCCCATCTTAAAACCCCCCCAGAGTGGCCCGATTCTACCCAACTGCGAATTTACCCTTTCGATTGCAAAGACAGAGGTTTTGTGCTTCAACTTTTTATCTCAATTACGTTATCGTCTGGAATGACACGAGGGCACGAGGTTAGCACATGAGAATTTTTTATTAATTTATTTTATTTTACTTTAATTCATCACGGGCTAGTCAGCCCAATGAGTATTATAAGTATGGCGGTATTTTGAAAATTTGAAATCCGGTAGGATGTTTGTCATTCCGTATTATGATAAATGGCAGTATGGGCGAATTTTTGGATAGTCAAACTACTTTCCTACTTTCTCGAACCCACCATAACACACAGCGATCACTGGTGCTACCAATAGTTTGTTGTGTAAGTACAATAATTTATAAGTACAAGGCCATTATGAAAATTATGAAGGATTCACAAATATAGGGGAGCCTTATTGTCATCACTTATATTGAGCAGTAAAGTCATCAGTGTCTTTTTCTCAAGGTTCATCATCAATCCTCCATTTGTCACCTGAATTATTGATATGAAACTAATTTAGAGTTTTTACGGCTCCGGTGCTTAACAAAGATTGGAGTAGTTCGCAATAAGTAAGTACGCGTACTAAAAGCAATTAGGTAAACTTGTTTTAATCATAAAGGACAATAGGAAAAATCACAAATCGGAAAGTGTTACAAATCGGGAAGTTCAATGGCGGAAAGAAGCGCATAGCGTCGTCTCTATAACAACGTTGTTTCCATGGCAACATAGGGACTGTTACATCACTTCCCCCTAGTGACACCGTCGCAGAATCTGACACGGGGACGAATGAGCCTACCAGAGCGAGAACGTCTCTCTGGGTCCACAGGCGGCTGACCAGGTCGCTGAAGTCCTGATGGAGTAGAGGTGTCACTATTAGACTTGGTGGGCTGATTGGGAGGAGGAGCCAGTGGAACACCATCCTGATCCAGTAGCAGGAATGCTGGTTTCAAGCGATCTGCTGATACCACAATTGCGCGGTCAGGAAGCTGGATGCGAAAAGTCTTCTCCTTCCGTTCCAATACCTTATAAGGTCCTGTGTATGGAGGGGTCAAAGGTGGAGTGACGTGGTCCTGTCGCAAGAAAACATGGGTTGAGCTGTCAAGAGCTTTGTGGCGAAAGCATGACCGAGTACTGGCTTGGAACGGAGCAGGACATAGATCCTTCATTGACTCAGCAAACTGTCTGATCAACTCTTCCGACGGAGGTGGACGGTTTGATGGTTCCAGAAACTCTCCAGGAAGACGTAATGGTTGACCAAATACCATTTCTGCGCAGCTTGATCCAATGTCCTCCCGTATTGAGGCTCTCAGTCCCAGTAGGACGAACGGGATCACTGTTGTCCAGTGTGCTGCATCAAGATGTGCCATGACGGCAGCCTTGAGGGAGCGATGCCATCGCTCAACGCATCCGTAGGCTTGTGGATGGTATGCAGTCGTCCTGATTCGTGTCATTCCCACGAGCTTTGCCAGATTTTTGAAAAGTGAGGACTCAAATTGTCTACCTTGATTGACGCGCAATGGCACACCGAACCTTGCAATCCAGTTGCTGTATAAACAGTGAGCAACAGTTTCAGCTGAGATGTCGGGAATAGGTAATGCTTCTGGCCAACGAGAAGCTCGGTCAACAATGGTCAGACAATAACGCATTCCATCAGATGGTTGCAACGGGCCAATGAGGTCAATGTGAATCTGCTGAAAACGTCCAGCAGGTACAAAATGAGCAGGCGAGGTGACAGTATGGCGTTGAACTTTGGAGCGTTGACATGGAACACTGGCACGAGTCCACTGAGCAATATCTGCGTTCATAGTAGGCCAGAAATAACGCTGAGTTATTAGCTTTCTCGTTGTTCTCACACCAGGATGACTAAGGTCATGTAATCGTTTGAAGATGTCCATACGGGTAGATGTGCTGGAGCTTGAGGTTCTGATTCTTCATTAACTCAGGTATACTAGTGTCTTTCTTCTGTTCTTGTATGATGAAAGATAGGTCATCAGGCGAGTCAATTGCTTCCACACGAGAAAGAGCGTCTGCCACAGGGTTACTCTCACCAGACACATGACGTATGTCTGTGGTGAACTCACTAATGAAGTTAAGACGTCTTATACGTAGCGGAGGAGCAGAGTCTGTCCTCTGGGAAAACGCATGAATTAATGGTTTATGGTCCATGAGGATGAAGAATGATCGTCCTTCTAGAACAGAGCGGAAATACTTCACTGCAAGATAAATGGCTAATAGCTCACGGTCATACGTGGAGTAGCGTCTCTGAGAAGGTTCGAGTGCCTTTGAAAAGAAACCAAGAGGCTTCCAGGAATCTTCAACCCATTGTTAGTAAACCGCTCCAACATGACTATCTGAAGCATCACATGCAAGTGAAAGAAGGGTGTCAGAACATGGATGGTTGAGAACTGTAGATGATGCTAAGGCTTGCTTGCAATTTTCAAAAGCATTCTTTGCCTCTGTAGTCCAGTTGAGATTTGACTTAGAAGATTTGGCTTTTCCCTTTAGCAAATCATTTAGAGCTTGTTGTTTGTCTGAAGCCTTTGGAATGCTCCGTCTGTAGAAGTTGAACATGCCAAGAAAACGACGAAGTTGGCGAATAGTGGATGGCCGTTCAAATTCCAAAATGGCTTGGATGCGGTCGTTCTTGGGAGAAATACCTTTGGGTGACACGTGATAACCCAAAAAACCAACTTCTTCCTGGGCAAAACAGTATTTTGCCAAGTTGATGGTAATTCCAGCTTGGTCTAAGCGACGAAATATTTCTCTCAAATGCTCGCGATGCTCCTGCTCATCACTAGAAAACACAAGTAGGTCATCAACATAAACGAAAACGTATGATAGATCTCCAAAAAGCTGATTCATGAAATGCTGAAATGATTGGGACGCATTTTTCAGTCCAAAACCCATTCTCATGAACTCAAATAGTCCAAAGGGTGTAGTGATAGCTGTTTTTGGGATATCTTCGTCTGCAATAGGAATTTGATGATAAGCGCGCGCTAGGTCGAGTGTAGAGAAAATTGTTTTCATTGCAAGATTATTTTGGAAATCTAAGAGGTGAGGGGGAGAATAACGGTCTGGAACTGTTTTGGCATTCAGTGCCCGGTAATATCCACATGGTCGAATCTCTCCATTTGCCTTGTACACGACATGCAGTGGGCTGGCCCATGGGCTTTTTGATGGTCTGCAGATGCCATCAAGAACCATTTGGGAGAAAATCTCTTTTACTGCACTGTATTTGTCAGGAGGTAACCTTCTTGCTCGAGCAGAAACTGGTGTTCCTGTGGTCTCAATGAAATGTTGCACTGAGTGCTTAGGGGTGGTCACAGAAGATGAAGGTCGAGTGATTGAAGGAAATTGTTTGAGCAATTCAGCGCACCAATGAGATGCTGGGATGGCTTGAATTGATGGAACCTTGATGGGCGCTAGGCGTCCACGAGTTGTCAAACCAGTTTCCTTATCAATCAACTGCTGCCCTTGAAGGTCAACAATCAAGCTATGGTGGAATAAAAAATCAGCTCCAATGATGGGTTTAGTGACGTCTGCCAGAACAAAAGTCCACAGATAAGGACGTCTTAAACCAAGGTTGACTTTTCGCCTTGTTTCTCCATATGTCTTGATTTGACTACCGTTTGCAGCATAGAGAAGAAAATCTGTTGGTTGAATTGAGGTTGAACGTCTCCAGGGAAATACAGAAATAGCAGCTCCTGTATCAATCAGATACTCCTCTCCTGTAGTGCGCTCGCTGATGAATAGACGACGGTTTACGTTATCAGCGACAGCACCCGCCTCAGCTGCCGCAGCGTCTAGTTTTCCGAATGGGATACCCAGCTGCACGGCTTATTACAGCGCCGGGCTTTGTTCTTGAACCGCTTGTGATAAAAACATAATTTTGGGCCTTGAGAGGTTGATTGACTGGATGCACGAGATGAAACTCTAGAGCTACTGCGGGATCTCTGAATTCTGAGTGAAGCTACGAGTATATCAGTAGCCAGTTGTTGAACAAGAGCAAAGAGCTCGGCATTTGAGACGCTGGCAGATTGGTTAGGTGCTTGTGAAGAAGAACTGTGAGGGGTACACGAATTTACTTAGTGAACAGAGGATGATTCATAATTTTCAACCAAGCGATCCGCCACACACGCCAACTTATCCAGATCTTCCTGATCCACAGCAACGAGAATATCCTTCATGCGTTGGGGAAGACTTCTGAGCCATAAGTTTTTCAAAAGGTCGTTTGAGATAGATGAGCCCCCAAGCAGTCTCATTTCGCGCAGAAATTGCGAAGGTTTCAAATCACCCAGGTGTTTATCTTCTAGCAATTTAGTAATTCGCTCATTTTCCGACTGAGAGTAAATTTTAATTAGGCGAGATCGGAGTTCCTCATAGGGTGTTTCAGGAGGACTGCGAACAAGGTCGGCAACCTGCTTAAGAATCTCATAATCGAGTTTCGCTATGGTATCCTCAAACTTGCGCTTAGAATTCCGGATTCGAGCAGAGGAAAAAATAGCATCGGCCTGCAGGAACCACATTTCTGGGTCTTGCTTCCAGAATCTCGGCAGTCGATCACAAACGCTATGTGAGATGGCGCTAGCCGCATCCACAACTTGTGAGGGAACATCAGATTCAACAGCTTTCCTGTCCATAGTTACTAGTAAGTAGGTAGTACAATGAACGATGTCGGTGAAAATTTTCAACCAGATAAACTCGATCGTATTTGCGATGTTCGCAAGCCGAACTACACAATCGTTTGACAACGAGATCACGTCGGGGTCACCACTTTTACGGCTCCGGTGCTTAACAAAGATTGGAGTAGTTCGCAATAAGTAAGTACGCGTACTAAAAGCAATTAGGTAAACTTGTTTTAATCATAAAGGACAATAGGAAAAATCACAAATCGGAAAGTGTTACAAATCGGGAAGTTCAATGGCGGAAACATGTCTACCAGCTGAGATCTAAATCCTACACCACTGCGGCTTTTCAATCACCTACTCGTTAACCTTAAAGCTGTCAATAATGTCAGCACATAGTGGCATACTCAGAAGGCCTTAAGAATACCACACTGTTGTGTGATTTGAAATTGCTGGCAGAGGGTACAGGACTTGGCTGTGAATTTAGCAATGAATGGATTGGTGTTTCATGAGCTCTCTTGGTCACTTCAGTACTTATTCAGATCAATTGACAAATACATCAGTGAATTTATCGGTTCTAAGCTGTTTACCCTCCGCCCACCAGGTGGACTCCTGACAGACCCCATCATCTTTATGTTGTAATACTTATAAGAAATACGGGGAAATGGCTTAAAAACCTCATAATGAACGTAGTTTAATTAAACTTTAATTATACCTAACTTTTATGAATCTCAAAATGAACTTGGCATTTTTCAGTAAATGAAACGAATGTCGAACTTAGAAACCTGCAATCTCCGTCCACCATGTGGAGTCTAGGTGGGCCCCAGGCGTACTGTTTTCTTTCTGTGCATACGCCATCTAGGAGCTTGAGCCAGTTATCTTGAGTTCCTTTTTTTCCAGTTGCTACAGCACGACTGTACGAGCGAATATTTGAACTTCAAAACTCCGCTCGACAAAAAATATTATCTTCATTTACATTATACAGCGTGGTAGTATGAGCGAATTTTCTAGCTCTCCCGCTGTTTCTTAATTCCATCGCTGCGTATTCAACAGGCTCTCAAGCGTGAAATTCCGAAGTTTTTTTTCTGTTCTTTCTCGTTGCCCTTAAGATGGCGAGAAAAACACGTCGAAACGTCGCTTTAAAGAGACTTTTCATACACGTTTCTACGTATCGCGTCACGGCTTTAAAAATAGCGTCGTCGAGTGGGGACGACTCACGTGAAGGTGGTTTAACCCTCGAGGTAAAACATGACTCACGTTCGGGAGACGAGTGAGTGGCCTTCAGCGGTGTTTTGACGATTTTTCATCTTTCGAAATCGATGAGGTGTTTCGGGAGGTTCCAATCGTCCTCTTGAGTAGAGATGCACAGAGTCGAGATACAAAGAGCACAACGAGGAGTTTCGCAATGTGACGAATTGAATAGTCAGAATGTTGAAAAATTATTTAAAAACGTTGTCACTACTCCAATTGTTGCCGAACAAAACGCATCATATGAACATAAAATCAACCGTCACGCAACATGACCACGATGAGCGAATTTTCAAAAAGCGATATTCGTTGGATTGTGAAATACAGCGTGCAGCATGTCAATATGTGCGAATTTTCGAAAATTCTACATCTAGTAGGGTTTTTGTCATTTTATATTAGGTATGCAGTATGAAAATATGAGAAAATTGTCGAAATGTCGATAGCCGGTCGGATTGTAATTTATCAGCGTGCAGCATGTCAATATGAGAACGTTTTCGAAATGTCGATAGCCGGATGGTTTGTGATTTTACAGCGCGCAGCATGGAAATGTGATGAAATATTCAAATAGTCGATACCCGGTCACATTTTAATTTCACAGTACGCAGCATGTCAATATGAGCAAATTTTCGTAAATTCTATGTCTGGTAGGATTTTGGTTTATTATCTTCGATAATGAACCATTGGAATCGCCCAAAGAAAAAAAAATTTTAACCCCCCCTCAAAATTTGTTGGTTTACGTTTCAAGATACGTAGATTCAGAAAATCGAATAAAAAAAAATCCGTCCGTCCGCCGTACGCCGTCCGCCGTACGCCGTCCGCCGTCCGAGGCACTTTGCCCAGTTAGCGTTGAGTTAAAATTACGAAATTTGGTTTCTGGGTTTGGACCAGCCCCACAATGATCCACGAAACTTTTCATAACCCTAGGTCAAGGGGAAGGGGTTCAAAACGAATTTTGAAATTTTGAAAATTCCATATCTCGAAAAATTCCCATCAAACGGTATGTTTTTTATTTCATATTTAGATAGAGTTTGTTCCGTAGAATTTTTTAAGACCATCCGCAGCTTTGTACGACCAGCCGTTCGTTCACAATGACGGCTCAAAGATTGTGCCTCACAACCGTATCGTGAATCAAACTGTTGAAATACAGGTCCATTTTCATACTAACAAGCTCTTTGGAACATCATATGGCTTAAGTGTTGTCGAGTTTGTTGTTCTGAGGTGCGTTTCGTGCTACGGAAATGAAGGTAATTTCGAATGTTTGTTGGTAGGTACTTCTTTTATAGAAAAATTATTACCGACGTAGTATTAAAAACCCCAGAATTATATCGTATTAATTAATCATAATTAATGATAATTAATAAATACGAATTATCAATACCTAACAATAAATTATGATAATTTTCAGTAGGTACTTGATAAAATTGTTAATAATTAGTGATAATTGATAATAATAATTAATCTAAAATTTAGGATCTAGACATTTAGACCTAGTGATCTAGACAGAAGGGTGATCTGTACAAAGAAGATAATGAACCGTTGTGTCAAGAATTTGCAGAGTTTTTTCATTTTATAATATGGTACGCAGTATGAAAATGTGAAAAAATGTTCGAAGAGTCGATAGCCAGTCGGATTGTGATTTTACAGCGCGCAGCATGTCAACATGAGCAAAATTTTTGAAAATTCGATATCTTTTACAATTTTTGTCATTTTATAATATGGTATGCAGTATGAAAATATGAGTGCATTTTCTAAACGTCTCTAACCGGTCGGATTTTACTTTCACAGCATGCAGCATGTCAATATGAGCAAATATGCGAAGAATCCATCTCCCACTGTTATTTTGGTTATTTCACATTAAGCAGTATGACCACAATGAGCGAATTTTCAAAGTTTTCCCACGGGTGTATCAACCCAAATTTTTATTTATGTGGGTGTCATTTGTTGACCGTCAGTAAGAATAATGTTGAGGGATGTCGAGGGTCTGTCAAATGAGAGATGTATTCTTCGAAACGTTGGCACATAATACATTTCTCATTTGACCGACCCTCGACATCCCTCAACATCATTATTATTTATTTTCATTTATTCATTCTCCACACAATAAAACGTTAAAATAACGAGTGTAATTATGTGAGGAGTGTCCGTTAGGGTGAGTTTTTTGTTTACGTCGCGACGGTGGCTCAGGTGGCTTATGAGAAGACTCTGAAACGGAGCATGCGGCGATGGACTCGCTGCCTTCCCTTTGTTCTGAAGAGATCGCAGTTGCCTCTTTGTTTTGTCGTTCAGAAGGGAAGAACACGAAAACAAAGAGGGTTTTTCTTCGAGGGTGATGTGCGCCCTTGTCCGGTAGGCGGTTATTCGGCGAGTTGTGTCGTAGAATATTCATATTTATGATGGTCAAAGGTGTACAGAACATCGAGGAGGGAAAAGCTCAACTGAATCCCCACATGGAGCCCTGAATACGAGGCATGGAACCCACTGAGAAGAAATTCTGCCCCTCATCCCACACAAATATTGTCATGGAGAAATCATAGAAATACTCCTCAAATCCCACTTGACTAAGCGTCTCATGAAGGCCATAAAGAAGAAACGCTGCCCCAAATTCCACTAGTTCCATTGAGATATCGACTCATGGAAACGATTGAGAAGAAATACTGTCCCAGATCTCGCAAGTTCCTGAAAAATACCGTCTGATAGAAATCATCGAGAAGAAACACGTCTCAAATCCCACTTTGTTGTATCACACCGTGTAACGCATTGAGAAGAAATACTGACGCAATAAACCCACTGAAATATCATGTCATGGAAACAATTGAGAAGACTAAACTCTTCTCTATCCAAAATCTCGCTCCACACGCATAACTGCGCATTTTAAATTACAAATATCTTTCAGATAATAATTCTGGATGACCGAAAATCGGTCGAACATCAATTTTGTAGGAGTCGAAAATTAGAAGAAACGTCCATTTCGGGGTCCAACACGTGTCGTTTTGTTTGTTTTTTGTCAATTGTGGGGATTTCAAGCAAAGTTTCGGTCGTTATTTATACGACTCTGTACGATGAGTCCGCCCTGACACGTTTCGGGGTCGGTTACCCGCTGCTAACGACCCGTTTTCTGGGTCCATCTCTCGCGGGACCTATTTTAAGATTATTCCCAATTAAGCGCCAAAATCAAACGATCACATACATATAGATTAGTTGAACATGGAGAACTCGTCATATACTCCCTCTCTGTTAACTAACCTATATGTATGTGATATGTGGTTCGGGGGATGTTTTTTCTATATTTTTACCAGAGTCCTTGGCAACTCATTGCTCATCACATGGACCCTCATTCTCTCCTCTGAAATTCGCGATCTGCGACATGCGATACTAACCCTGGAGGACAAAGGCCTCATTCTTGGAACACAAACCATAAGGCCGGGTCACCCGTGGCCCGAATGATTTTTTCATTTAAATTTCTTTCTGAGGGGGTGAAAATCATCAAGAAATGACAAGTACTTATTCGAGTGCCAAAACAAGTCGTAATTCTTTTTTTTCTCAAATCAACACAAAACTAAACTATATAATATATAGTTTATGATATTATCAAAGCCTTAGTATACCAGGGTTAATAAACAAAAAATAGTCATTAGGCGGTGGATTGTAACGCGATACAAATAAGCAACGACACCGCTTGATCGTGGCTTCAGTTTACACATTTTCGAAAAACATACCTGACACCCTCCTGTCCCCTTCCAAATTACATACTCGAGTTTACCTTTGTTTTAGGTGATTATATTGATGGGAGCAAAACGGAGGTAGCAGGGTGTATCTACAACGATCTACACCCCCTACATTTACCTATGCCTACCTACACCAATCTACGCTCCCCTACACTCTACCTACACCTACTTAATAAGTATGCCTTCTCCCACCAATCAATGCCTTCTCAATCAATAATATGCCTTCTCCCACCAATTTATGCCTTTCCCTAACCAATCTACACCTCTCTACAACGCTGAAATGTTGTCCGCTAGTTGATAAAGTACGAGGTATTCATTCTGAAAATGCAAAAAAAAAAAAAAAAAAAAAAGTAGTATTTCAAGTAAGTAGGTAATATTTTCAGTGGTTTATTAATTCAGTGGTTTATAGTAAAAAAAAAAGCAAGATATTAAAAGTTAATACGTTTCAGGTACAAACGTATTTCGCAACCAGGGAATAACAAATAAATGCCAAATTCTAACGTTAAAAAAACGCGTAATAACCCGAGACAGTAGTGTGTGCGGAGGAGACAAAAAAGGCGGTTTCGAGCGCCAGGTGGGAGGTTCACCGTCGCACGAGCCGCTCCCGGAAGGTTATCTCTTCTCTCTGCGGGGGAAAACACGCACACGACTGTGAAACCTTCCCGTAGTTACCAGAGACAAGACACAGACACAGTGAAGAGATGGAGGGATCGACATCTGCCAGCCTTACACCACCACCTCTTCCACCTCGCGTCACCTGACTGACCTTATCGCTTATCTGTGGACGGCGGGTAATTGATCTGTAGTGAAGTCTCATCTGTGCGTCGTGAGGGCGCGTCTCAACGTAACGAACCTACAGGACCAGTTTTTGTTATAATTTCCTTTTCAAACCTTCCGAGTGCGACAGACAAATTCGTACTATTAATTAAAAAATCTACAGTCGTGCAGCTATAAGAACAAGTTTTCGAAGAAATAACTGGTTTTATGTAAAATGTCTCCATTGAAGAACATGATATCCATGAAGAACATCTCAAGTATCAACCAGCTGGTCTCAAATATCAACAAGTCTGTATGCTGCATGACTGAAACCAAGGTTCTTCTCTCAAAGCCGCTGCCCGGGCAACAAGCTGACTTTGCTCTGGGTACCTGGGCATGAGGGAATTGAGGGCAATGAAGAGGCCGACCGCCTTGCCAAAAAGGGATCGGAGTCCTGCCCAATTGGTCCTGAACCCCAGCTGGGGTATATATAACTCGGTATATATAACCAGCTGGGGTATATATAACTCGGCCTTCAGCTGAGTTATATATAACTCAGCAAACCAAGAAATGGGAGGACAACCAGCGTGTAATCTAATGGCAGAACACTCCGAAGCAGAGGCAAGCCAAGGGGCTTAATCATTTCCAAAAAACGTGCTAAAGCACTTCTGTCCCTGAGGCGTAAAGACCTTCGCACTCTCGCAGGTCTCCTCACTGGCCATTACCATCTAAGGTAACTGAAGGCCGCCTCTGCCGCGAGGAGGTGGAAACAGCGGAGCATATACCTACTTTGCGAGTGCCCCGCTGTTGCATCACTAAGATTCTGGCATTTCGGAGAGAGAGAGGTTTTTATTTGCCATTACACATTGTGCATAACAACAGTCAAAAATATGAATATCAAAATTCAAAATATAAAAATAGTCAGGCTGATAACAGAATAGTAAAAGAGAACAATAAAAATCGAAACAAATATACCATTCACTCAGCCTCAGTCACACAATAAATACATACAGTCGCACCAATAACATTACACAAATTCAAGCTAGAAAATAAAACAGTGAAACTGATTCTAACACAAGTACTGATACAAGTATTCCTCGGTCAGTAACAATAATCTATGGCTAAATAAACTCTCTAAATAAAACCTAATGTCCTAAAGTACTAAATGGCAATCCTATCAACAGCTATAAAAAACTCATCAAAAGAGGACGGTGCCAAGTCTACAAGGAATCTTAAAGTCCATTTCTTAAATTCACCTCTACCTAAATTACAAATTTCTTGGGGTGCAGCATTACAAAACTTTAAATCCCACCAATTGATAGAGTTACGTGAAGCTGCGACTCTATGAAAAGGAATAACAAGGTTATTAATGTTCCTAGTAGAGTGCTTATGGGCAACAACATTAAAATCATTTAAGTGAGAATGGACATAAATTAAGCTTTCCCGAATATAAATGGCCGGAATAGTCAAAATGGTAATTCTGAGCAATTACTTGGTCAGCCCCGCAAGCCACTGTTATTGCGTGGACTTTGAACCTTCTTATCGCTCGGCAACCTGTACGACGCGGGGCTTGAATTATATGTTTCTTGCTTTCTGAGAACATCCTTACGACCGTAGTAAAATATGAAAAAGTTTGGGGTTGACCAAGAAATTGCTCAGAATTACCGTCAAAATTTTTCGGGAGACATATACATCCCTGCAGTCATTCCTATACCAAAGTCCGCCAATAGCTCTGAACGCTCTCCTCAGACACCCAAAGATCACGTGCGACCCTAGCATAAAATAGAGTAGGTTGCACGGCTTTGAAATACTGCATGAAAAGCCTTGAGTAAAGCAAATTCAGGGAGACGAACGGAAAGTCTTCGGAGAAGAAAAGCAACACTGCTCAAAGATCTGGCTAGCTGTTCACAGTGTGCATTCCAATTCATACAAGGGTCCACTTGAACACCAAGAATTTTAGAGCAGGGAAGATTATTACGAATGTGCGCAAGATTACGGAGTCCAAAGATCATTGATTGATTAATTGGTTCTTTGATTTATTAATCGTGAGTTTATTTGAATTGAACCACATAGTAAAGTCCTTTACACGGGAGACAATAGTCGTGTCATCAGCAAATTATATAGTGGGTTGCGAGAGGAACTGAGGTAAATCATTAATAAAAATCGCAAATTGAATTGGTCCCAATACAGATCCCTTCGGAACTCCATACTGCAAAGGCAGGAAAGATGACAGTACTCCATTGAGTCCTGCTAACGGTGCTGAAGGAAAGACCCAACAAGACAGCATGCATTTCCCGAGAAATTATAAATTTTGAATTTGTCAACAAGCAAATCATGGGGAACGCAATCGAATGCCTTTGCAACATCGACAAAAATTGCGGAAGAAAATTGGCCTGAATGAAAGGAATCTAAAATGCGCTCCGAGAAGGCAAGCAGGGCTTCACTCGTCGATTTTCCATTTCTAAAGCCGTACTGTTGATTGGCGAACAGATTATTGTCCTCAAAAAAATAATTAATTTGTTTTTTAATTATTTTTTCATATATCTTTAGAAAAAAACCGGGAGTTTTGAAATGGGCCGATTATTTGAAATGTCCTCCTTTTTTCCCTTCTTAAACAAGGGTATGACCTCCACAATCTTCAGTACTGACGGAAATAAACCAATGTGTATGGACTCGTTATTAACGAGTCGTTAATCAAATGGGTCAAAGGAAAAATTATAGAAAGTGAAGCAAACTTTATCATCTTGGTTGAGAGTCCAAAGACATCAAAACCATCAGTGTTCTTTGAATCAGAAATGCAATCAAGGACGAAACCGGGTTCAACACTATTAAAATCAAAAACGTTCTTAGCTGAAATGTTAGCATCAAAGTTTAAAGGGTCACGATGCGTCAAAGGTAGGCTATCAACTAATTTCTGGGCTACTGTTGAGAAATATTCATTGGATTCATTGGCCGAAAAATGGGAGACATCATCTACACTTTCATCATTTTTTTGTTAAAGTTAATCAACTTCCACATTGCTTTAGAAGGATTTTATGAAGAAAAAATATTATTGGCATTAGCCTTTGATTTAGCACGTTTTATAGCCGTTGTGTATGTATTCCGTAACTCTAGAAATAACGAACGAGCTTCAGGGTCATCGGCTAATTTAAGTTGGAAGAGATCAACCTCATTTTTCAAGCGTTTCAACTCATCACTATACTAATCTTTGCATGGAGACATTTTTAGACTTTTTTAAATTTGTTTTGAAGGGAAAATACGTTCCGCAATAAGAGATATGGAGTGAACAAATGTGTGTCATCGCACTTCCAAATCCACGATACTATTATATACCCAATCCCAGTCAGACTCAAATAAAGTACATTCAAACATTCTTTCTCTCTGAATCTCTTCGTAGAAATGGGTCGAATTGTACAAAAAACCGATTTTTTTTCTAATGAGGATAGAGAGAGATTCGGAAATAGCTCGGAGATTCGGCTCTATGATCCGAAAGACACATTATCAAGTAGAATTAACGAAGTCCAAAGATTCAAAAACTAAGTCACTCCTAACCAAAATTAAAACTCCACCATGTTGAATCGCAGGTTTACAAAAAGACGGGCCTATTGCAAAACCTTCAATCTGGGCATTCGGTAATTCGTCGATTTCGAGCCAATGCTCATTTAGAGCCACAACATGAGGAACAGTTTGAATCGATCGCATATATGAATCAAGGAAATTGACTTCATTTCTCAATGAGCGAATATTGAGATGCATACACACAAAATTATCCAGTTTCTGTCGAGCAGGATGAGGTTTGAGATGAAGATCAGAGCGAGGCATGCAATCTGGTTGAACAGGAAGTCGGGTGATCAATGGAAAAGGTGTCTTAATACCTGCCGACATTGCTAAGGAGATGCCTGAAAACCTCCTTCACTTTGTGAAAGAAGAGGCCTTTAATAAGGCTCTAAGTTAAGTTGGGTTAAGTCACAATAGAACCTCTTGGTCTCAGTGACAAGGGGTTCCTCCCGTCCCTCTTAGATTTAAAAAAAAATTTAATCGTTTTTGTAAACGCTGAACATGATGTTGAAATCATAATTGCGATATCTTATTCCGTTCTAAAACTGGGTACTTTGAAGATGAAGAAACGTGGTTAATACTTGAGATGTTCTTCAATGGGGACATTTTACATAAAACCAGTTATTTCTTCAAAACTTCGCTCATAAAGCCATGCTGCGTGAATGTGGATGTTTTTTAACGCTGCACCTGAAATTGTAACGAGTCCGAGAGCTCGTTATTTTGTTGTTACTATTTTGGTGTTTAAAAATAAAATAAAAATATACAAAATGTACGTGGTGTTGACATTTCTCTCCCTTCAGAGAGGGAGAACGTTGGGAGGATCGATACTGCGGTCGTTATTTACCGTAAAATGATTGTTTCACGGGGGTGAAAGGGGTGGGGTGGGGGTGGAGACGGCAGATTGAACTGAAGAAGGTCAAAACCTCATCTGAGCAGCCGCCCCCTCGTTTTAGTATAAACAACGAAGAGGGTACGATGAGACGAGACGAGAAAAAGGTTGGAAGTGTGCATCAGTGGAAGCTGCGTGACAACAAACAGTTATTAGGGTAATGGTTATTAACTCTTATACCTTCCCCGAGGCGTATTCCCTTTTTCCCCGTATCTCACCCTTATAGACCCCCACGCGGTAGGCTTGCTCTCGTACGTCTACCGCTTGATTGTTATCCAGTTTTCGTTCAATTCGTCGAATGAATTTCACGTGAAAGTGTTGATAATCGCTTTTTGGTTTATTATCTTCAATAATGAACCATTCGAATCGCCCAAAGAAAAAAAAAATTTAACCCCCCCTCAAAATTTGTTGGTTTACGTTTCAAGATACGTAGATTCAGAAAATCGAATAAAAAAACTCTGCAAATTCTTGACACAACGGTTCATTATCTTCTTTGTACAGATCACCCTTCTGTCTAGATCACTAGGTCTAAATGTCTAGATCCTAAATGTTAGATTAATTATTATTATCAATTATCACTAATTATTAACAATTTCATCAAGTACCTAGTGAAAATTATTATAATTTATTGTTAGGTATTAATAATTCGTATTTATTATTAATAATAATTATTATTAATTATTACGATATAATTCTGGGGTTTTTAATACTACGTCGGTAATGATTTTTCTATAAAAGAAGTACCTACCAACAAACATTCGAAATTACCTTCATTTCCGTAGCACGAAATGCACCTCAGAACAACAAACTCGACAGCACTTAAGCCATATGATGTTCCAAAGAGCTTTTAGTATGAAAATGGACCTGTATTTCAACAGTTTGATTCATGATCGTGTTGTGAGGCACAATCTTTGAGCCGTTATTGTGAACGAACGGCTGGTCGTACAAAGCTGCGGATGGTCTTAAAAAATTCTGCGGAACAAACTCTATCTAAATATGAAATAAAAAACATACCGTTCAATATGAATTTTTCGAGATATGGAATTTTCAACATTTCAAAATTCGTTTTGAACCCCTTCCCCTTGACCTAGGGTTATGAAAAGTCGTGGATCATTGTGGGGCTGGTCCAAACCCAGAAACCAAATTTCGTAAACTGGGCAAAGTGCCGCGGACGGCGGTGGTGTGTGGAGGTTTTAAATAATTTCTACAGCTCCACAGCGATGGCTTTTTCGTATCGAATAGGAAAGCCATATACCTAATATGCGCTGTAAGTTTACAATATTTTCTACGGTTCAGGCGACTGTCTTGAATTCGCTTCGAGTTCAATTCAATACATCGAGTAGGAATGCGATATTTGGTCTTCATCGAGGAGGAATGCGATATTTTAAATTACGTAAAATAAAGTAGAAAGCTTGAAAAAAGAAATGATGAATAAAAATAATATTTCACAGTTTCGCTGTAAGTTTCCAATATTGTCCGCAATTCAGGCGACTGTCTTGATTTTGCCGCGAGTTCAATTGTATACTTCGAGTAGGAATGTGATATTTCATCTTCATCGAGTAAGAATGCGATATTTCATCGTTTCGAATATTTTTCTCAGTCAATGCACCGTTTCGTTTCCAATCAAATTTCTCCGTCGATTCCGACTTCAAGGCACGTCAAACGATCCTTTCAAAGTCCTCCTCGGCTCATCTCGCGAAGATTCGACTCGAAGTCGACCCGTTTCGTACTAAACCTCCTGAACGTAGTTTCCGCGTTCGTTTCGAATCCAGGGATCGGTCCCAACGAACAAACAGAGGTGCGACCCTGCGGAGCGGATCTTCCCGTTTCGAGAGGAGAGCGAACGGAGAGATACGAGATAAACGACGACAAAAAAACTGACTAAAGATCAATAAATTCGGTCGGTTATCATCTCCGAGCGGGAGGTTGGGCCCCGCTTTTCGGTGTTTTATCTTTTCACGGTATCTGGAAACGAGAGAAAAAAAAAATCCACTCGAGAAACCCAAACGGAAATCGAGTCTCATCTCACAGATGAGCCCGCGAAATGACGAAATGGACGATACAAAAAAAAAAGAAAAAAAAAAAGAAGAGATTTCACTCGGAGACGATTTGAATCGAGCTACAACCGCTTGTTACTGAAATTAATGAATGAATGAATATATTTATTGCCACTTTTTATAGTATGTTATAAAATAATTACCTTATATTATATAATTTAACAGAAGTTCAACAGCAAACATAGATCTACAAGTACATAAACATTACTGTTTCATTTGTACTTCAAGCGTTTGAACAAGGAAACGGAAACAAATAAATAATTATAATTATATTTATAATTATAAATTATAATTATAAATAAACTCAACATTGATCCAACTTGTGTTTCCTCGAAGCTCCAAAACATTTTGACGCCTAAGCTTATGCGAACTATGTACTTTGCTCTGGCGCAATCGATGTCATATGGTCTGCCAGCTTGGGGTAGCGCCTACCATTTTATCAACCCTGTCTTCATTTGCCAGAAGAATCTCTTGCGTGTAGATTTTTGGAGCACACTGGCCCGGTCTTCAAACGATGGCAAATTCTGAAGCTGAGCTCCCTTGTTAAATTGTCCAGTTTGAGGCAGGTTTTGAGGGATAGAAAATTCTTTTATCCAACCCACGCGTCGGCTACAAGATTCAAGTTTGAAGGTCATTTTGCTTTACCCCTATTAAAAAAAAACAGCGGCATTACATTTTCATTTTACCAACGGCATTCGGTCGTATAACAGCCTTGCCGCTAATATAAAAGAGGATCTTTCTAGACACCCGAACAAAAAGTTGGTTTCTGGAAAACTTGTAGCTTCATATTTTGATAGACTCAATCTGTATAACAATTATACCTACTATCGTTCTGTCTCCAGAGGTAATTATTTTTATTTTCTCCTAGTTATTTTATATGTTAAATGTTTTTGAGAGCTCATGACTTAACTCGTTCTCCCTATCGCGGGTATAGCCCATTAGGGGAACTGATTTTTCTCAATCTACTATTAATATAACAATTGTATTATTTAAGAAAATAAAGTTCATTTCATTCATTCATTCATTCATCCAAATCTAACAATTCAGTCAAAATGTGATGTCTGGGCCCTTTCTGGCTTCGACGCAGCGGCGCAGAGCTCAAAATTTGGACCACTACAGATTTGGCTTTGATTTTTTAAGTGCTTCATATCTATCACATTCTATAAATTACTAACAAAAAATCCACAGTCATGCAGCATGGCTATAAGATCGAATATTCGAAGAAATAACTGGTTTTATCTAAAACCAGTTATTTCTTCGAATATTCGCTCTTATAGCCATGCTGCATGACTGTGGATTTTTTGTTAGTAATTTATCGTATTCATACGATGGGGAAGTCAGAATTGCGATATCTCATTCCGGTATCAGATTGGAGCAGAAGAACCGTCATGAACAGCTCAAGTACCTAACAACTACGTTTCTTCATCTTCAAAGTGCTCCAGTTAAACTCTTTTAACTGAGGTGTCACGTTTCATGTTGATGTTTGGAAGAACTAAGTTATGTATCGTTAGCCCTAAATGCTTAGTATTGTAATATAATTAGGTCAGACGAATATTGTTAATGAGATCTATATCTTGGAGCAATAATAAAATATATATTAGAAAAAAGAAAATGTGGTATGGTATATTATTGTATGTATGATTTGGTATAATACAGTATGGTATGATAGGAAAGAAATTCGTATGGTATGGTATGAGTACGGTGAGAATATGGTATGGTGCCGATTTGCAATACAGTCTGGTATAGACAGAAGGGTGATCTGCACAAGGAAGATAATAAACCGTTGTGTCAAGAATTTGCAGAGTTTATTTCATATTTAGATAGAGTTTGTTCCGAAGAATTTTTTAAGACCATCCGCACCTTTGTACGACCAGCCGTTCGTTCACAATGAGGGCTCAAAGATTGTGCCTCACAACACGATCGTGTATCAAACTGTTGAAATACAGGTCCATTTTCATACTAACAAGCTCTTTGGAACATCATATGGCTTAAGTGATGTCGAGTTTGTTGTTCTGAGGTGCGTTTCGTGCTACGGAAATGAAGGTAATTTCGAATGTTTGTTGGTAGGTACTTCTTTTATAGAAAAACTCTGCAAATTCTTGACACAACGGTTTATTATCTTCCTTGTGCAGATCACCCTTCTGTCTATACCAGACTGTGTTGCAAATCGGCACCATACCATATTCTCACCGTACTCATACCATACCATACGAATTTCTTTCCTATCATACCATACTGTACTATACCAAATCATACATACAATAATATACCATACCATACTCATACCATGTCATACAAACCGAGTGAATATTGTAATGTCATCCATTTCTGACCTATATTTAAAATTTCAAGTATCTAGCTCATCATCAAAATTTAATTTGTTTAAACATATAGGTATTATTTAAACAATTTTACAGACAAGAAACCGAGTGAATATTGCATTGTGATCCAGTTCTGACCTATTTTTAAAATTTCAAGTCCATAGCTCATCATCAAAATTTAATTTGTATTATTACAAAAAGGTATTATTTAAACAATTTTACAGATGAGAAACCGAGTGAATATTGCAATGTGGTCTATCCCCGACTCACGGTTAAAATTTCTAGACTGTAGTTTACCGGGAAGATGTAAAAAGGTAGTTTTATTCTGGGCGTCTGGGGGTTGGGTCACATAACGACCGTTTTCGACGCGAAGGTTTAGTGTTTTTCCTAAAACTTTGCGCGGTCACTGTGAACGAACGGCTGGTCGCACAAAAATCCAATTGGTCTTAAATGATTGGTAATTTTTCAGGTCATTCAAAAGTGAACTAAAAATTACACGGTTCAGTTGAATATTTGGAGATATGACATCGTCGAAATTTTAAATTTCGTTTTGAACCCCTTCCCCTTGACCTAGGGTTATGAAAAGTTTCGAGGATCATTGTGGGGCTGGTCCAAACCCAGAAACCAAATTTCGTAATTTTAGCTCAACGCTAACTGGGCAAAGTGCCACGGACGGCGTACGGCGTACGGTGTACGGCGGACGGACGGATTTTTTTTTATTCGATTTTCTGAATCTACGTATCTTGAAACGTAAACCAACAAATTTTGAGGGGGGGTTAAAAAATTTTTTTCTTTGGGCGATTCCAATGGTTCATTATCGAAGATAATAAACCAAAATTATTACCGACGTAGTATTAAAAACCCCAGAATTATATCGTATTAATTAATCATAATTAATAATAATTATTATTAATAATAAATACGAATTATTAATACCTAACAATAAATTATAATAATTTTCACTAGGTACTTGATAAAATTGTTAATAATTAGTGATAATTGATAATAATAATTAATCTAACATTTAGGATCTAGACATTTAGACCTAGTGATCTAGACAGAAGGGTGATCTGTACAAAGAAGATAATGAACCGTTGTGTCAAGAATTTGCAGAGTTTTTTTTATCTAGGGACGCGGGAGCGTCCCGCCCGCCAAGAAAACCGAAGCCCTGAAAACCGAAGCGACTGAGACACTGATTACGCGACGGAACAAGTTCGGGTTTTCACCATCCCGTAGCTCGGTCCCCTGAGTGTCTCGAGAGTTGATTTTTTGTACACCAACTCTCCAGGGGCACGTGAGGACGTAAACCAAAATTCAGCTCTCGGGAACATCAGGTGTCGGGGGTATAACAATTTTAAAACCACTATTTTTCACGTTTTTCGTGTTCTTCTTCTTCTTCTTCTTCTTCTTCTCGTTGTTCATTGACGGGGCTACAGCCCAGCAGACAAATCGGATCGAGCTGAAATTTTGCACACACGTTTGTTATGCTCCAAGGGAGTGCCTTTTGACCATTTTTTCTCCCTCCCCCCATTTCCCCCCCAATTAGGGGGGAAATAGTGTTTTTTAGGCATTTCAAATGGTCATAACTCCTTCAAAATTGAAACTTTTTCAGATTTTCTTTTCTAGTTGTGTTCAGCTTTTCAAACTGTTTAATTTGAGATCAAAAAATGCTTCCTAAGGGGGAAAATAAAGGAGTTATGGTTATTTTTCTATTTTCAACAACAACTGCCGCAAATATTGATGAAAATTGGTGCGGTTGGTCTTAAAATGTCAGCTAGGTTGTCTAGAATATGCTCAATAATTTTGAACTAAATCTCAATCGATTTGACTAATCCTCAGCCAAAAATACGTGAATAAATTCCACATCTACTGATTTGGCTAATTTCCGAAAACATCATAGTTGAACGGTGGTCAGAAAAATTGTCGTAGAGTGGCGCCTGTTTAAGGATCGATAGGAAATTTTATGGGCTTTCGAATGAGGGTAGCGCACTTTGGCACTTTTCCCAACGGTTCTCGAGTTATTCGCGATTTTTGGTATAAAAACGTGCGTTTTACCAGTTGCAAACTTTCTCTTTCCTCTTTCTCTTCGACACCAATAATTACAATTATTGTAATGATTCTCAACAACAAAAATTTGCACAATCCCCAAGAAAAAGTGCAACCAATTTTCAAAAAATTTCTAATTCAAATTTATTCAAATTTCTAATTCTTTCTATTTTTTTAAATTTAATAAGAATAATTGTATTAAATTTTAATCATTGTTTTTAAATTGTTGATTGTTTTAATTAATCGAAAATTTTAAAACTAATATTTAACCAATTCGCAAAAATTTTAAAACTACTTATTTTTCAAACACATTTCAGATAAACAAAAATTTCCAAAAAATAATTATTCTTGTCACAAAAACCAGAAACAAAAAGGCAAATTAGTAGGCGTACTAATTTTTTACTAAATTTTGACTAGGATAAAACTTCATTTAGGAAAACATTTACTAGTTACCTCGTAGGTACTTTTGTATTGTATAAGTTGTTAACCGTATTGTATAAGTACCACTCGAAAACTAGCCATGCAAAAAGATGTGATATCCCCCCAAAAACAACTCCGTTGTAAAAACTGGCCCGCCAAAAAACCTCAGCCGCAAAAAGGAATGATATCCATTTTGCCCGCCAGCCACATATATAGGATGCTCGGTGCTTCGCACCTCGCTGTTGAGTATGCATATAGAAACCTGATCCTCCTACCCCTAACCTCCACCGTCAATGTTTTCCTGATCCCTGTCTCCTTCCCACAACCCCCTCTCACCCTTAGTCACCCTCGGTTTCACCTAATATGTTTCCTCTGTTACACCAGCAGGGAGCTTTACGCTTCTTTCAATGCTGTTGGCGGGAGCTTTTTTGCCAGATGAAAAAGCCTGAATTGAAGCATTACTTCATTATAGGTGTACCACTACTGATTACTCGTGACCACCAGTAATACTTATAATATAGTAATGCTTTAATTCAGGCTTTTTCATCTGGCAAAAAGCTCCCGCCAACAGCATTGAA